>OX457085.1:24616798-24751994 GCA_949752835.1 Empis stercorea
CAATTTCGAGTATTTATTTATTGAAACTTAGTAATAATTTCAAATTGTACAACATTAATAGTTTTGAAAAAATTATTACTTTTAATTTTATATATATTACGTGGTTCGTGAAATTCAAATTTTTCGCAAAGGTCTTAGATTAGATATTAGCTTTGAAATATAGTTATAGCGAACCCTTCTTTAAAAGATTTACACCCACCTACCTACGAAAAAAAAAGCTGCCAAGTTGGAAGAGTGCCTCATATACCCTTTTGATCCACCTAGGATTTAGTGAAAACGAAGATTTAAATAAAAATTATGATTTTTACAAAACTCCCAAAGTTGTACAATTTAAAATTACAATCAAGTTTTTATAAATAAGTATTCGAATTTGTAATACCATATTTATACTAAATACTCGAAATGTAATATATATGTATATGTGTTTATTCTATAAATTTCGAACTTTTTGCCCCTGTAAAATGAAGAGAGTTGAAGGTACGTGTCTCAATTTTGTATAGAAGGTGTAGGTGTGTATTTTTAAGAAAATAATTTCTCATTTTTTCAATCCAGTCCCCCGCTGAGCTGAGGTGCTGGAGCCTCTTTCACAAAATTACCCCCTCACCCATAATAAAAGGGAAAGGGGTAAAATTTTTGGCGGACACGGATGTTTTTTTGCTGATTCTGAAACCCTGACATCTAAAACGTCCAGAAAAATTTACAATATATGAAGCAATATATATATATATTGTCTTATATCATAAATTAAACCATTCGATATAGATAAGAATTTGATCATTTTTACCATTCGTATAAATTTTATATAAATAACATCATAAGTTTTATATAAGAACATAAAATATATTTACTTTTAAATTGTGAAAAACACGTAGTTTTATAAAATATTATAACTTTTAGTTAATTCCTTGTTTTTATTAAAGCCTAGGTTGATCTAAAAGGGGATATGAAGCACTCTTCCAACTTGGCAGCTTTTTTTCTTGTGTGCATAGCTATGCATAATAATTTTTTTTATTGGAAAGAAAATGAAAAACATTAAGATGCCAATGTGATTAACTCACTAATGATTAGCTTAGATGCCAATGTGATTAACTCACTAAAACGGAAAATTCAAAAGGTTGTATATTTAATAACCTTTTCATAACAAAACTTTTTCCTTTAGCCCACCCAGAACTTTTGATCCCGGTCCGCCACTGGCTTAATTCATTTGCTTTTTGATCAGTTAATGTGATAATGTTTTTTTAGCTATTATTACAAAATTAAAATATTAAATTAAATATTATTAGAATTCAGTAAAACCAAGAAGGTTATTTATGTTGTTTTTTTTATATTAACTTTATTATAAATTATTAAAATTAATTAAAACCAAGAAGGCTATTTATGTTGTTTTTTTTATATTAACTTTATAAAAAAATTTAGAATTAAGTAATACAAGAAGTATATTTATGTTTTTTTTTATTATTATTAACGTTATTAGTATTTTTATTAAAGTATTTTTCTTTTTAAAAATAAAATTGTTTTTCTTAATTAATCATCGAGTTTTTACTTTGCTCTCGTATATTTTTTCCAATTTAATTATACGTTAATTGCTGCATTTCGCAGTGAACATGTTCCATAGTTTCAAGAAGTGCAATTTCTCCAACATATGGTACAGAACATATGGTACAGCTACAGAAACTTAAATAATAATTTAATATATTGTCTCAATTTAATTCTTTATTGGTATAGTTTCATTCATTTGCTTATGCTATGCACTAATGGACATATACATATATTAAGTTATTATTTTTTTTGCAGCTTCAATTCATTTGGTTCTTGTAGCTGTTGAATTTACAAATTTCCATACAAAGTGCTAATTTTTGTTCTTTTAGTTTAATCACTTTTTCGGCATTCTGAAGTATTTTTTTCTCAATATCTAGTCTTTGTTGTTGTATATTATTTGGTTTAATTTTTCTTCCACCATGAATTTTAATTGTTTTTGGTTATCAATATTGCTTTGAATAATTTTTAATTTATTTAATGTTATATTTTCTTTACCACTTGTTTTTTAATAGATTTGTTTTTATATTTATTTATTGAATATACTTTTCTCCAACTTTTCACGTCTTTTATTGGCGGGCCCTCAGAATTAAGTTGGTTCGTCAAACTTCTCCATAATTTTTCACTGGTAGCTCGTCTTTGCGAACAATTTGGTAATATATTTTTGGCCAGTTGGGAATTCTCCTCCATTAATTCGGCCAAAAGCGTTTTCTGTGTATCATTGATTTTATTGGAGTTTGTCCTATAAGTACAAAAAGTATAAAATTAAATTATATATACAACATAATAATTTGTGTACTTTATTAATATATTTTATTAAAATCTAATGTAGATTTCGATTAGCACAGATCAAAATTAAATAAAAAATCAATTTTTTATATCCAATCGAACGTAAAAACAGATCAATTTTTTTTATCTATGTATTAGTTTATTTTTGAAATAAGAAAATTATGACATATAAAATTTATAGAAAAAAAACAGTTTTTTTAATTTAAATTTCAAATAAATAAATTATTAAATATTAATATTAAAAGTTATAATAAATGAAGAAATTATCATTAATAGAGTCTGTTTTTAATTTAAATGAGTTTAGGGTAGTTATAAATGTGAATACTGGGTTTGTGGAAATGATTGCTGATGGTAATAATGTCTTCCAGGAAAATATTACAAGTAAGAAAATTATATATTTAATTTTACTATAATATATTTAATTTATCTACACATTTTTACAAAATTTAAATATATTTAATAGATGGTACAATTGTAGAAGCTCCTTTCAATGAAGTTGCTCAGTTTTATAATTTGCAAGAACAAGAATACGATAATATTGATATGGAAAATGTACCAGCAACAAGTGTTATACCAGGAACAAGTATAAAAGCTGCCAAGTTGGAAGAGTGCTTCATATCCCCTTTTAGATCAACCTAGGTTTTAATAAAAACAAGGAATTAACTAAAAGTTATAATATTTTATAAAACTACGTGTTTTTCACAATTTAAAAGTAAATATATTTTATGTTCTTATATAAAACTTATGATGTTATTTATATAAAATTTATACGAATGGTAAAAATGATCAAATTCTTATCTATATCGAATGGTTTAATTTATGATATAAGACAATATATATATATTGCTTCATATATTGTAAATTTTTCTGGACGTTTTAGATGTCAGGGTTTCAGAATCAGCAAAAAAACATCCGTGTCTGCCAAAAAATTTACCCCTTTCCCTTTTATTATGGGTGAGGGGGTAATTTTGTGAAAGAGGCTCCAGCACCTCAGCGGGGGACTGGATTGAAAAAATGAGAAATTATTTTCTTAAAAATACACACCTACACCTTTTAAACAAAATTGAGACACGTACCTTCAACTCGCTTCATTTTACAGGGGCAAAAAGTTCGAAATTTATAGAATAAACACATGTACATATATATTACATTTCGAGTATTTAGTATAAATATGGTATTACAAATTCGAGTACTTATTTATAAAAACTTGATTGTAATTTTAAATTGTACAACTTTGGGTGTTTTGTATAAATCATAATTTTTATTTAAATCTTCGTTTTCACTAAATCCTAGGTGGATCAAAAGGGTATATGAGGCACTCTTCCAACTTGGCAGCTTTTTTGTTCGTAGGTAGGTGGGGAAATCTTTTAAAGAAGGGTTCGCTATAACTATATTTCAAAGCTAATATCTAATCTAAGACCTTTGCGAAAAATTTGAATTTCACGAACCACGTAATATATATAAAATTAAAAGTAATAATTTTTTCAAAACTATTAATGTTGTACAATTTGAAATTATTACTAAGTTTCAATAAATAAATACTCGAAATTGTATATCCAATATAATATTAATTTTTAAAATGTCGAAATTTTTACCCCTGCAAAATGAAGAGGGTTGAAGGTACAGGTCTCGTTTTATGTACAAGGTGTAGAATAGTATTATGAAGAAACCAATTTTTAATTTTTTTGATATAGTCTCCCGCATAGGGGATATTGCTTATTTCATTAACACACCCCCTCCTCTACTTTAATGATATAGTGGTTTATAATTTTAAGTGATTTCGCAAGGTTTGAAATTATGGTACCTGGCATAGAAGTAAGAAAGTCGTACATAAACTCTGGACCATTTTATAGCCATTTTGAATTTCAAAAATTTTACTTTGAAAATATCGAAATTCAAATACAACTAACATAAAGAGGGTTGACGGGGAGGGACTGATTTTTTTATACAAGGTGTAAAATTTCATTGTTAAAAAAGTATTTTTTCATTTTTTTAAATTAGCCCACCGCGGAAGGCATGGAGCTTGTTTTCTAAATATACCCCCTCCTCCACCAAAAAAGAGCAGCATGTTAAAATTTGGAGTGATTTGTGTTACCACGAACCTATTGCACCCAATTTATAAATTTCAAGTTTATATATAAACTGTGGCTTTTATAGTCATTTTAAGTTCCAAAAATTAAATTTTCATAAACTATATAATAAATTTTGAAATGTTGCATTTCTAAGCGATGAAGAATAGAGTGTGTTGCAGGTACGGAAACAAATTTTTCGCATAAGGTCTAAAATAGTATTTAAAAAAAACTTATTTCTTATTTTTTCAATCCAGTTCCCCGAGGAGGTGTTGCATCTTGTTTTATAAATATACCCCCTCGCCCGTATAAAAAAGAAAAGGGGTGAAAATTTTGAATGATTTCGAAAGATACTATGCTATTATATCTAACTTATAAGATAATAGGCCGTATATTAAATGTTTCATATGCTATGATCATTTTAAATACTAAAAATAATAGTCCCATAAAAATTCTTTCACTAGTAAAATGAAGGGGGGTACAGGTATGAGGCTGATTTTTATGTAGAAGGTGTATAATAGTATAATGAAGAAACCTATTTCTCACTTCTTTAATAAACTTCCCCGCTGAGGGGTTGTAACTTGTTTCATATATAAGCCCCTCACCCACATAAAAAAGGCGGGGAATAATTTTTTTTATATGGAATGGAAAGGTACTAACTTGTTATACCTATTTTAAAAGTTATAATGTTTTATGTGAAATCATTGTTTTACGTGAAATCATCAATTATAATATTACCATTAAATAAGGGGGCGGGGACCCAGGGCTCTGAATTTTTCTTATGTTCTTTGTATGGTGTCTATTCATGAAGCTCTGAAACAGGGTAAAGATCCGACTATATTAAGGTGTGTTTTTTGACATGCACAAAATTGTGCATTTTTATCGCTCCATGATGGGGGTTTGCAGGTATATTATTCGGAAAGGGATACCATAAGCATAAAATTCCATCCTTAGTTTACCTTTCTGTAAATTTTTGATTCAATTGAATGTGTTTTAGTACTATTTCTAAGCGATTCAAAAAGACAATTTTTGTTTTGCGTACGGCGTACGACGTACGGCGAACGGCGGACACGAATTTTTTTTTTGCTGATTATGATTCTCTGACATCTAAAACGTAAGAAAAAATTCAAAATCTCGAAAAAAAATTTTCCAAATTTGCTCTGCACCACAAAGCTTCATATTATATTTAATATGAAGCAATATTTTCATTTGGATTAATATTTACTGAAATTACATTTTAGGTAATGCAATTAAATGGTCAGCAGGGCCCACAAAATATTTGTAGGAGTTTTATGCAAAATTTTCGAAGGAAGTAGGTCCACAAAAAAAATTTAGATTAAAAAAGCTGATGTGGACACGTATTGCTTCGGAAATAAATATAAGATTTAATATGAATGTTAATTGCATACAAGTTGAAACTACGTACAAATGCGTGATGAAAAGAACAAAAAAAAATAATCGAAAATAATAACACAAGTGGTGCTGCGTATATTGAACACGAATACGAAGATGAAAGTCAAAGAATTTTCAAGGATGATGATTCGCTTTGTCCAGAATATATATTAGGGCAAATTTATGACAAATACAACATTGATGTCAAAAAATGTACCAACATAAATACCTCATAAAAAAAAACATCACAATCAACAGCAACCGCAACATCAACATCAATATTACCACAACAAAAGTTTTCATCACCCACAACAGCAACATTATCACAAGAACCATCATCATCAAGGTCACCAGTATTATCACCACTACCACAACAAAATTTGTCATCTACGTCAACAATATCAACACCGGAAATTCCAGAATTATCAGAATCAGAAGATGAATTAAATGTAGCAATACCATCACGCTGACCAAAAAGAAAAACTGTTAATCAACAACTTTTTGAAAAATTTTATGAAAAAAAAGAAGAAATTCAAAAAGCAAAAATGGCATTTCTAAAAAAAAAAGAGGAAAAAAACAAAAAAGACATGAAGAAAAGATGAAAATATTAAAAGAAATATTAGAAAATTCAAAAAAATAAATTAACTGGTAAACATTTAACGCAACAGTGGACTTAACTGTGAAAATTAAAAAAAAAAACAAATTATTTTTCTTTAATTTCTATAAATTTATTTTATTGAAATATTATAATTATTAATTTATATAAAAATTAGGGTTAAAAATGAAGATATATCTTTTGTTTTTTGTGTTCCTTTTTGTTTTATTTATTTATTTATATTTTATTACTCCTAGTTTTAAGCAGCTTCAAGCAAATTGAATTTTTCGAACTATTAAGAATAAATTGTACGTTAGAAAAAAAAAATAATACATATAAATGAAATATAAATTAACTGTAAATTAGCTCGTAGGAACGATTATTATTTTCAAAGAATCATTAAGCCAAACATTGTAGCTTAATATTTCATATATAATGAAAAAAAAAAAATTGTTTTTGTATATATCATAATATTTTTATAAAAAAAATAAATGCTTCATTCATTCATGCTTCATATATAAAAATTAGTGTTAAATATTATTATTACGTAAAAATGTAAAAAAATTTAATTGTTATGAATTATTTAAAAAATTTATTACAAATTAAAACTTTTTTTCTTTAAATTAATATTTGACTTGTCATTTAGTTTAAAATAGTATATGAAATAAATTTTTTAATTAATTATAATATATCGGCAATATCAGAACGTTTTAATTCACCCATATGTTTTAGAACAGCTTCTGACAAGCTCTCTTCTTCTGTCGCACCAGTATTACCTTCTTCATCTTCTTCATCATTTAAAATTCCTCTTCCTCCCACAAATCGCCTTCTAATATACATAAATTATGGATAACACAACATCCTAACACAAATTTACACATTCTTTCTGTTGTAAAAAAATCAAGTTTGATTAGCTGCCGAAAACGTTATTTAAATAAACCGAAACAATTTTCAATTATAACTCTTGTCTGACAGTGTTTCTTGTTATATTTTTTTTTGTAGCGGTTAAATTTCCATAATCCTTGTGGGGTGTTAATAAATAATTTCTAACAAGATATGCAGCATCACCTAGAATATGATATTGTTCACCGCAAAATCTTGCAATATCTTTGGAAATAAATGACAAATTAAAAATTCTTGCATCATGTATCTTGCTTGGTGATCCAATAAAAACATCTAAAAAAATTTTTTAAGCATCACAAATAGCTTGCAATGTAATTGATATCAGCCCGTACGTTGAACGTGTTTTATTCACTGGCTTTTATATATATAGCACCCATCAATGCAACCTATAACATTTGGAAATCCTGTTATCTAAAATTAAACATTTTTGAAATATTTTTATTATGTTGTTATTCTTCGTTTTACCTGTCTAAATGCTCTAGATTTTGCAACTTTTTCAGCAGTACTTTTCGGAAATTTTATATATTCTATTGAAATATCAAATAAATATTCCAAAAAATTGGTCAGATGACTATATGCTGTTGATATTGATATATTGAATAAATTTGATACTTCCCTATACGATTCCTTGTTACCAGCAAACCTTAATAAATTAAATAATTACCATAAGAAGGCTAAACATTGCGATTCAGCACTAACAGCTTTTTTCCTCCACCACTCAATTTGGTTTTGTAATGGACAGAGTTTCTAAACAATTCAATTATTTTATTAGCCGTATTACGAGAAACTCTAAAATGTTTCACCCAGAGAAAAGAATAATCACTATATATGATTATTTAAGGAATAGCTTTGCCATTTTATAGATTTTATAGTGTTATTCCTAAAAATCATATTGTATGATTATTAGGTTCAAACTATGCAAAAATATTGCAGTAGTTATGAATAACGAAATCTTTTTTAAATCAGTAGCCATGAAACGCAATCATAGACTTGATAAAATTATTTTAAGAAAAAATACAAATGTATTTGGCCATAAAATTGTATTTTATGGTTATGCAATATCAACTATGATTGATTAAGGAACTTTGAGTTTGAATTTGAAGTAGAAAGAAAATTAATTAGTATATAGATTCTTTAAAATATATGTATAAAATATTCTGATATATGATATATCCTGTAATTTATCATAATCTTATTGCATTCAATTTAAGATCATATATTTCATTAAAATGATAATAAGTCAATGACTGGAAATGAGTACATCTTACATAATAGTTGAATATTTGGTATGAATAACTGAAAAGTTGGTATATCGGCGTAGTATAATTCATAAACGATCCAGGAAATTAAAAGTTTATTTGATCGTATTTGTGCAAGCACTAATCCTAATAAAATGATAGGAATAATTATCTTTGCAACAAAAGTCCCATTGTATTAACCCAATATATATCCATATTTCGACAATCGTGTTCTTTTTAATTATTTTTAGTAAATTTAATATATATTTTTCTAACAAAAGTATTTAAAAAAAACAATCGTAAGGTGAAATTTTGACTGGCTGTTTGTCTTATAAATTAAAAACTGTCACTAATCCTATGGATTAAGCAAATCTGTACCAAGATTAAACTCACAAAATATATATTTTTCACTTGCTACTAGATCATGGTCCCTAGATGTGTCATCATTTTGATCGGTATATCCGTTAAATGGTTAATATTTTACGATTTTGTTCAATAGGGAATAGCTGAAAAATTAAAGACTTCCAACATGGTTTTTTACATATAAAATTAATAAAAAAAATGTTTAGTCGCAAACTATGGTAATTTATTTGTTTTTATAGATTATTATACAATTTTCAAAGGTGTATCATTTTTTATTTGTAAATAAAAAATAAAATATCATACCCTATACCTTAGTAATCATAACCTATGACTATGATGAAACTAAAATGTTTCAATTTTTAAGAAACTGAATAGATATAGTCATATCTTATGACTTAATAATCATAACGTAATGCCTACAACTATTAAAAAATTTATGCAAATCACAAGATTCAGAGGTTATGTCTTAAGAAATCATAGCCTATGGCTAAATAATCATAACTTATGATTGTGATTTCACTTAGTCATAGAATATGATTAACTAAGCATACCGTATGGCAAAGTCACCATAACGGGTGACAAAGATTTTGTGAAATTGTCATTTGTAAAGTAGCTCTGCTAGGAGAAACATTTTCAAAAATTTATAAAGTTTTATTGAATTATTAGTTAAAGTTACGAAATTTAAACTGAAGTTAAAGTGAAATCAGAAAATATTATTGAAATAGGATTTAAAAAGTTATCAATAATTCAAATAATATATAAAAAATAGTGACATTAAAAATACTTATGAATAAGTAATCAATTTATTGCAAATATTAAAATAAAGTGTAACTATTCTATTTTGATGTGAATATTAAATATAAAAACAGTGAAATTATATTATTATATTATCGTTTTAAAATCAATTAAAATATATATTATAATCAAAAAGGTGTGAGAAAAAGGTAAACAAAGGTTAAAAAATAAATCATTAATTTGCACCTGTTTTTCTTTTGTTTCTTTAATAATATTATAATAAGTATTTAGCATAGAATAGTTAACTGATTTTTTCTGCTTTTCATTGTTGTGTTTACGGCTTTTTGCTTTTTTTATATTAAGTTCTTTCAAATATATCTATAAGATGTCATTATCAAGAGGAAAATATATCAAAAGATCTATATTTTAATGTTGTTTCATTTCTTTCAATCAAGAATTTTTTTTGCATGGAATTTTAAAGTCATTTTTTGGCTGCTAATAGTTCATGTGTTATTTTTTATTGGTCGCATGTAACTTTCTTTCTTATATTTAAAAGATAGTGTTCTTGGTGCAGTAGAAATATCTGACATATCAGAAAATGCTAATATAATACCAAATATTAATCTTGATTATGTTTCAAATGAAGAAGGTGATGAGCTAAAAAACTCTTGCAACGTTGGAATATGGAACGTTATTTTCATCTTTTTATAAGTAAGAAAAAAGCGGAAATTCTTTGCACAGCGTTTCTCATTGTGAATCAGCAGTTATACCTATTTACTTTTTAAGAAATAATTTTCTGTTGTTTGATAAAAAGTAAAATAATGCGTATAACAATGTGAATTTTATAATAATTGGATATATAGTTGATATAATGGAAAAAATTCATATAAAAGGAACTAAATTTTATCAATAATTAGTTTTAGATTTGCATTCTAATATTAAACAATACAAATTAAAGGAACGAGCAATCAGTTATAAGTTTAAGTAATATTTTGTTATAATTTTATAATATAATGATTGTAGATCAAAAATTGAAATTATTAGTAATTTTTTAAATCAATATAGTGAGTATATGGATTATACAACCTTTAAAAAATTTGCAAAACTTTTGAAGGAGTTAAAAGATGCAAAAGACAATGGGACTACAAAATCTAAATATGGTAACCACTTCACTAATTGTATTTGGTCACAAAATAAAACTACATCAGGTCCAGACACTTGTTCATGTGCTACATTAAGCTTTAAATATAGAGACACAGTACTAGTTATGGAAAACTTTAAAAACAAATTTGAAAATTTAATAAGCAGATTAAAAAAATTAAAAAATAAGAAATGTTGCAATTTTCATATCCATTTACTATGATTATTGCGGGCCCTTCTGGGTACGAAAAAACGACTTTTATATGTAATTTAATAAAGCAAAATAAAAACTTAATAAAACCAAATATATCAAAAATAATTTGGTGTAATCCTGAATCAGTTGCTGTACTATATAAAGTTTCAAAATATTGAATTTTATAACAACCTACCAGAAAAAATAAAGAATGAGAATAATGATAACATTTTAATAATTTTAGGATATTTAATTATTGATACATATAATAAACTATTTATTTACTAAATAAATAGCTATTTACTAAAGGTTCGAATTTATCAATAATTTTATTGATTTAGAATGAGTTTTACCAGTGTGAATTTTGTCGTGATATATCATTGAATGTTAAATATTTAGTGCTGTTTAAAAATCCACGCGACAAATCTCAGATTATACCTTTAGCACGACAAATTTATCCTGAAAATTTTTAAGAGTTTCTAAAGGTATATAATGAAATTTTGCTGCCATACGGTTATGTTGTGTTAGACTTGACTCAAAACGGTAGTGAATTATTTCGTATTCGCAACAATATTACTGTAAACGGATATAATAAACTTCCTAAAAAAAAGTTTAAAATTATCAAAAATAAGAAAAAAGTGATAAGATATTTAGCTTGCCCGAAAAACAGTTTAAAATCAAAACGTAAAATACTTATACAGAAAGGAGGTTTCTTACCCGATTTAATAGGAACAGTGTTATCAGGTATTATTGGCAACTAATAAGTGATTATCAAACATAAAATGAATAATATGCAACGTATGGTTGTTATACCCACATAAGTTTTCAATAAATTGAAAAAGCTAATGGTCGATGATAAAAACTTAAATATTTTGGATCAGAAAAATATTTAATAATACTATTCAGAAATGGTACTTATATAGACAAAATTTAATGAAATACGGTAATCAGAAAAGAAGAGATGGACAGAACACTTATAATACAGAAATCGTCCATACTATCTTATTACCAAAAATTCCTTACATTTGTAGTTTTATCTCTTTGTGTTACGTAATAATCATAATTCACAATTTCAGAATTTTTAGATACATATAAATTAGGTTCATACAATATTCTCTTATCATTAGCATGTCTTTTTACAAAAATAAAAATTTTTAAGTACGTATTAAAAAATGTATAAAAAATTATATAAAATAAATTTATATAATTATAAATTGATTCTAAAATAGTATTAAAAATAATAATAAATTATTGTTAAATCTATATGTGTGTGAGTAGTATGTAAAATCCGTGAGTCGGCGCAAATTCATTTTTCAACACTTTTTTGTGGTGTTCTTCAAACACTGTAATAGATCAAAGTTGATTTAATTTTTTTTTTTCCCGAATAAGAAAAAAAATTAATTGGTTGGCTGATGTGAATGCGCAATACTCCTAGCTATTCTCTAGCTTACCTCGTCGGATTGGGGGGGTTCTTAAGCGCTGCGAATAGTATTACAAAAATTATTATTTGCGTTTTTCAAAAATAACCAAAAAGAATAAATTTAGATTAAATTTAAAATCAAAATTTAATAAAAAAAAAATCGCTAAACTTATTGTAATTTACCACGACCAAAAAAAGATTCCCCAAAAAAATACAAAAAAACTAATGTGGGTTAACTTTTCTACGGCTTTCTCCAAGGATACCTCTCTATGGAGGACATGACCAGATGGTACGTCATGTTCCGTGCCCTCCCAACCATGGACCAATAAAAAAATCATAGTCGAAATTATGATGTTCGGCCCCCATACTTAACCTTACGCTGGCTCACATTATCATCTCGGACACCCAGTATTTCCTAGAAATCATAAATAATAAAATCTACTCCATTTTCATTTTAACAGAATACATGTAATGCAAGTTTGACTTTTATTCAAAAATTTATAATTTAAAGCGATTGCCTAACTCACTAAAATTTTGTTCTATTTAATTTTTCTTATAATTTCCTATTAAATTTAGTACAGAATTTATTTATTTCAGTTAATTTTAATCAAATTTTTTTTTTTAAATTAGTACAATTTTATTTTTATTCACGTTAATATTACGCAATTGATTCTTGTTTTTTTGTTTTTTTTTTGTACCAAATTAATTTATTCAAGTTAATTTTAATCAAATTTTTTTTTTTTTTTTTAAACTAGTACAATTTTATTTTTTTTTATTTACGTTAATGTTACTCAATTGATTCAATTTTAAATTTAGTTTTAAATTGGTACAATTTTATTTTTATTTGAAAGGTTGGTAATTCAATATAATTTCTGTATAGCCGGCACGAAGTCATACTTAAAAATTAATTAATAATTATTCATAATTAATGTTTGATGCCAAAATAAAGTCAATTTTTATTTTTAAATTTTTTTTTTGTATTTTATTTTGTTTTTATTTTAGAAGCAATTTATTTATGTATGTAAGATCATATATATTTATTTATTTAACATACTCAATTACCTTTATGCTCAGTTTCGTGCAGCAGGCCTGATGACGAATTGCTGAAAAAGAATTTTACGAATATGGAAAACATCAAATACTACTATGACTACTTTAGATTTAACCAATAATTTTATTTTTTATATATATAAAAATTGTATCCAATTAACCAATTTATTATTATTAAATATTTTTTTGTTTTTAGAAATAATCCCTAAAATATACAAAAAAAAAATATCTAACCAGCAACAAAGATATTTAGCCACAGCTACCATACGCCACTACATAAAAAAAAATATTCACCAACATTTCTCTATTTTTTTCCCACTAAAAAAAACCAATCACAACCGCAACATTTCTCCGCAACATGTCGAAGTATATATAATTTATATATGTATTACATATAATTAGGAACAGATGAGTACATCATCTCAATTAAATTTCTGCATCGTATGATTTATTTGTTGCTGGTTTTTTTTTTTTTATAGAATTTCGAATTTGAGATGAATAAAATGGCTTTCAATTGGAAAATAAGACCTGGTACAGTTCCGACAAAAATTAATTGGTCTACACATATTTTTTTTTATTATATAATTTTTTCCTTTTTAATTAATATTTTTATATATATTTATATATATTATAATTATATATATTCTTTTTTTTTTTTTTAATATTTCATTTAGGAATTTATCGTATTTTTGTTTTATTCTTGTATCTAAATATTTTTATAGGTACTATACAATATGTTACACATTTTTTCTTTTATTAATATTTACACGCATATTCCATTAAAGTTAAATACCTTTTTTTTTTAATTTGTTTTATTTCGTTAGTTTTTTTTTTATATTTTATTTTTTTACCGAGACTGTACTAATTTCATTACAAATATTAATACACATTTAATTTATCATTTAAAATTTTTTGTTTTGCTAATTCAGTTTTATTTTTATATATTTTTTTTTAATTACGATTTTTTTCACATATTCGTCTAACTATATATACATATTACATATAATTAGGAACAGATGAGTACATCATCTCAATTAAATTTCTGCATCGTATGATTTATTTGTTGCTGGTTTTTTTTTTTTTATAGAATTTCGAATTTGAGATGAATAAAATGGCTTTCAATTGGAAAATAAGACCTGGTACAGTTCCGACAAAAATTAATTTGTCTACACATATTTTTTTTTATTATATAATTTTTTCCTTTTTAATTAATATTTTTATATATATTTATATATATTATAATTATATATATTCTTTTTTTTTTTTTTAATATTTCATTTAGGAATTTATCGTATTTTTGTTTTATTCTTGTATCTAAATATTTTTATAGGTACTATACAATATGTTACACATTTTTTCTTTTATTAATATTTACACGCATATTCCATTAAAGTTAAATACCTTTTTTTTTTAATTTGTTTTATTTCGTTAGTTTTTTTTTTATATTTTATTTTTTTACCGAGACTGTACTAATTTCATTACAAATATTAATACACATTTAATTTATCATTTAAAATTTTTTGTTTTGCTAATTCAGTTTTATTTTTATATATTTTTTTTTAATTACGATTTTTTTCACATATTCGTCTAACTATATATACATATTTTTTTTAAAAAAAAATATTTATATTATGTAAATATATTTTAGTGTCCAGGACTGTACGAAATAATAAATCATCACTTTTGACAAAAATTATAGAACAAATTTGATATTTTCGGTTAAATTTTTTTTTTATTATTCGCGGTTATTTATAATAAAGGAATTTCATAATTTGGTGAAAAAATAAATAAAGAATGCTTTTAAATTTAAATTTCTTTAACAAAAAATTTACTTTTTAATTTAAAAAAACTAGAATTTCGATCCAACCGACTGATTTATCCGACTGCACTTTTTGTTCTTCCTGATTGCAAAAAAAAAATTCCTCTCCCCCACAAATATTAAATTTTAATAATTGATATAATTGTTGCAAAAATTTATCGAAACCAGAGTTTTTTGACAATAGAAAAAACTGGTTTTCAATAATTCGAAAGAAATCTTTCGTTAATTGCATGTGATGTTATTTTACACCCAATCAAAATTTATTTGAATATTATATATAAAATTTGATTTCTTTGTTGCTAAGCAAATTAATTTACTCAACTAAAAAAATGTATGGATGTAAATTTCTTAATCTACCCATTACAACACCACAAATAATCGACAAAAACAATAAAATTTCGTCGAATCACGGATTTTACATACTACTTTAACTGTCCAGTTTTTTATTGGGACAATTTTTTGAGACCGTTAATTTTTTTCAACGTCTTAATTTTAGTCAAAAACCTTGTTTTTTTGTTAGAAAATCTCATATATTTTTTTCAATTTTCAACATGTATTTTTCATCAATTTTCATTAATTTTCAATGAAAAAAGATCAAATAAAAATTATTTTTTTGGAACCGCTATATTTTTTGTGGGACCGCTATATTTTTTTGGTTCTGCTATATTTTTTCTAAATAAAATTTTTGGGACCGCTATATTCTAAATAAAATTTTCTAAATAAAATTTTTGGGACCGCTATATTTTTTCGAAATAAAATTTTTGGGATCGCTAAATTTTTTCGAAATAACATTTTTAACTCATCTGATCATGAAAACTTTTTTGGACCGCTATACTTTTTTAATATTTTTATTTTTGAGACGTATATTTTTAAAACTTTGTTTTCTGTAATTCATATTTATAAAATCTTCCTAAAATATCTTCATCATTTACATCTTTAATTGAATAAGTAATTGGCACAGTATGAAATATTTCCTTAACAAAAAATATTTCATTTGTCCAATTAATTTTGTACTTATTTTCAAATAGTTTTTTATAAGCATAAATTCTACCTCGATCACCTACATTAAAAATTTGCTTTTCTGTCGAATTTTTTAATTCGTCAAGAGGAAGCATTTTTTCGTAAAGTTCTTTTTCAATTTTTAATCTTTTTTCTCAATAACTTCACACGGTCTCATTCCAACTGTTCTATGAATATTTTTATAATTATATTCATATAGAATTTTATCAATTATATCAACCCATTTTGTATTTTGATTAATTTTAAATTGAACTTTCAGTTTTTCATTAATTGTTCTATTAAATCTTTCTACTATTGAAGATTTCTTTTCACTAAAAGTTTGATACATTTTTATATTATATTTATCTAAAATTGATTGAAAATCTTTATTTAAAAATTCTTTGCCAGAATCAGTATGTAATAATTTTGGTGGATTAGGTGCTTTTTTATTATTCTCAAAAAAGCTGCTGCAACTTCTTCTCCTCTCTTCTTTTTTAATGTTTCAATCCATGCAATTTTAGAGAAAATATCAATTATATTTAACATATATTTATATCCTTTATTAATTTTTGTATTAACAGCTGTCATAATTAATAAGTCTGCAGCCCATAACTCATTAATTCCTTATGCTAATAATTTTCTTCTCTTAAAATTTTTTCTAACTAGTTTATGTAATTCTTTTGCGAACTCAAAACGATTCTCATTCTTAAAGTTTTTCATCTTTCAAGTTTTTTAAAATTAATAATAAGATTTTCATTTATTAAATGGGAACTAATGATATTTCTGATAAAATCGTTAGAGAATATATTAAATCTCAAAAAGGTTTAAAGAACAAACTAAGAGAATACAAACTGAATAAAGTTATTAACCAAGATCAATTTAATGAAGAATTTCAACCACTTATATCCTCATTATGCAATTTCATTCCAAAATCACTGAGATATATTACAAATTCCAAAATCACTGAGATAATTAAAATCATCAATCAAAAATTGGAAATGATCAATCAGAAAGACTAGATATTTTAGAGAATATGATTAATGAGTTATAAGTTTCATCATCAGTTTCACAAAAAACAGTTGATTCACAAAAAGATGATGATGATGATGATACACGTTTACAGTGTACACAACAAACAACTGATTCAGGTAATTTTACTACTAGATCATCATTTGATTCGTTTATTAAACCAGTATCATTAAGTAGTTCTTTAAAAAATATAACACCCCCATTACCCACATTTTAAAAACACATGCTAATATGCAAAATAATGATAAAAGCTCCAAAAGAATGAAAGCAAATGCTGGAAATAAATATTTACAATATATTAAACCAATATTAGAAGAACGTGGAATTATAAAGAAAAAAACAGGAGGTGGAATCTCGGGTTTAATTTTAAAGTTCACACTAAATCACCTGTTGAATATGTTTATTGGAATGATATTAATGAATTGAAAGAAAGATTATTACTTCTTATTGGTGAAGCCGAGGCTGGTATTGATTGTCCAGAAATAATGAATATTATTGAATTACTAAGAGAAGAAAATATTATTTAAATAAATGGTTATCGACAAATTTGGTAGAAAAACTAATCAAACAAATAATTCACAAGAATCGTTTTTTTTATATATATTGGCAACAAACTAAATACAATAGAAAATGGTTTATCAAGCGATATATCAAGTTTTAAAAAAAGTATTTTAGATATACAAATGATGATTAATTTTTACATTATTCGTCACCATTCAATTATCCATTTTTCAATATTTTTAATCATATAATGCTAATTTTCAGCTCCAGCTTTATTCCGTATAAAATAAAACTTATCATCATATGGAGATAATCCAATTTTTAATTCTGTAATTGTGAATATAGTAATATTGCGTGATCTCAAGCTTGTAATATTTTCTGTTTTATTCTGTAAATTAATTAAGCAATTTTTATAATCATTAAATTTAAATTTTTTATATTATTTTTTTTTAATTCCTTTTAGAATTTTTTTTTTCTGAATAATCTGTTCTGAAGGTATACATTTTCGATCTTAATCCAACATATTCGATCTTAATCCAACATAAACAAAAAAAAACAATTAAAACAACAACAAACATCGGCTCATCCTCGGAGGATGAGCTCTTAGCCTCCAGCCAGGAGACTGTTATAGATGGAGCAAGCAGCAGTGCCAGTTTCGGTACTCCTGTTAAAGACACCGCAAGCAGTACCAGCCATAGTACGCCAATTACCGATAAGCGATAAGCCTGGATGTATTGCAAGTACCAGCCATAGTACTACTTTACATCCAAGTCAAACAAGTACCAAGCCCGGTACTCTGAAACAATATAGAAGCGCCGGCACTCTTCTCAAGCGTGAGTAATCTAAGGCTAAATTTATTTTGAACAAGATCGCTCGAAATGAAGCTGAAGGGAAAGCGCATGAGAAGGATGTCGAAGACAAGATCAAATATGCCGGGAACGTGGAAAGATTTGAAACTCAAATCGCAGATCCCGAGGTGCGACCTACCAAGAGAAACAGGTCTCAAGATGAGTCCGGGGTAAGCGCACAAAGAAGCAACATCGCCAAGATGGAGACCATTGCCAAACCAAAGATGTCGGCGAAGAAGTTAAGCGACATAGTTAGATGTCACTTAAATGTCGCGATCATCAACAAGAAAGCCAATAACATGAAGGTTTCGCCCGAGCTATGGGTGAAAATAGAAGCGGAACTGTCAGCGATAGTTATGAGCCACATTCTAGAGAGTACTCCGGGCCTCTCCCTTGCTTTGATTGATCCGAGGTAGTCAGGGGCTACCGCGTAATCAGGTGCGAAGATCATTTTCCCTGGATTTCCTGAGCAAAAGTGTCGCTAGAATTAGTGACACCTGGGATGATGCCAAGATTGGCCTAATCCCAGCTAAGAAGATTCCTGGGAGACCTAGGGCCCGCATTTGGTTGCCCAGGTTTGACATCGAGGGGAGAACCTCTTGAAGTGCTTAAAGCTACACAATCCAGATGTCCCGATGGACAACTGGGCTGTTATAAAAAGGGAGAAGAACACGACGGAGCTGCAGAAAAACAGCGTGTCGTTCCTCCTCTTAATAAACGAGGACAGCCTGGTGCCCCTGGAAAAGCGCGAGTTTTAAGATTCGGCATCCGTTTCGCCAAGCTCAAAATTTTCCAAGCGGATAGTGATGAGCTTGACAAGATGGGTGAGGCAAGCGACCTGCTCGAGGAGATGTCTCTAGCAAGAGTGACAGGAGCAGAAGCACTAACAGCAGGCGATGAAGGTTGTCCAAGTTAATCTATAGCAATGGAGATGCGTCTCGGACAACCTGATGATCTTCTTCAGGGAGGAAGACAACGACATTGCCTTAATCCAAGAACCCTGGATTAATTCCTCCAGAATAAGAGGTCTTAATCACAGAGACTATAGCCTATTCTACAAGCCTGTAGATATGGATAGAGGTAAGCCAAGGACGTGTATTTTGGTTAAGAAACATATAAATACACACCTTTGTTCTAATTTTAGTTTTGAAGATATTACCGTGGTAAAGGTGGATCAAATTGATGGCAAAGAAATACATCAGATCGGTGTATCTGCCTCGCGATGAACCAGCCCCGTCAACTAAACTTGTAGAACATATCCTAGCCACAGGAAAAAACTTATTAGTTGGATGTGACGCAAATGCTAGACATACCCTCTGGGGTACCTCAGAAATCAACGAAAGAGGTGGGTAATTTTTTAATTATATTTTAAACAGAAATTTAACAGTATGCAACAGAGGTTGCACACCAACATTCACTTTTCCGACCTTGGACACATTCCCCGTGTGGGAAGATGTGATCGATATTACCTTAGTTAGCAATAATGAATCCCTGAAAGTAGGGAACTGGAGGGTATCCGAGAAAAAAAAATTTTCTGACCCTGGCTGGATACTCTTCAGTGTTAATCTTGAGTCAGAAAAACCCAAGCCCCATAGAAACCCAAAAAACACTGATTGGTCTAAGTTTAGATCGATTCTGAAACAAAAGCTCCCAGTCATAGGTAGCGATTTGAGATCCGTTAATGACCTTGAAATAGCCACAGACAAGTTTACGAAGGCCATGGAGGTCTCGCTTAGAGTAGCATGTCCAATTAAACGTAGTAGAAAGTCGTTCCCACCATGGTGGGCGACAGCCTTGCGCAGCTACGGAAGGTGACTAGGGATGCCTACAATGTCTGCTATAGGCTAGGCATGTGGCAACTCTATAAGAACCGTCTCCGTGAATGCAAAAAAGCCATGAGCTTCCAAGAGTAAAAAGTGGCAGGAATATTGCGAATCCATACAGAATACTAGTGACTCTGCCAGACTGAACAAAATCCTTAGTAAAGAAAACTCTAACCCCTCCTTCCTCAAGAGTGAGGAATGAGAATGGACATCCTCATCTTCGGAAACTCTGCAGTTGCTAGTAAACAAGCACTTTCCCGGTTGTACTAACAGCGCCGAAGAGGTCATCAGTCCGGGTGAACAGGCTAGCAGCGAACCTTCAAGAGAGTCGCTCGACTCGCACATAACCAAAGAAAAAATTGCCTGGGTAATTGACGGTTTTTCACCATATAAATCAGTCGGTTACGACTCGGCTAAAACCTTTAGGCCGATAAGCCTCTCCTCGTTCCTATAAAAGACCCTTGAGCGAATACTCGAGTTAGAGTTAAGAAATATCCTTGAAACTACCCCGCTCTGTAAAACTCAACATGCCTATTGTAAAGGTAAGTCCACTGAAACTGCGCTAAGTGAAGTGGTCAGAAATGTTGAGCAGTCCATACAATACAAAGAATATACATTAGCTACCTTTTTAGACATAGAAGGTGCTTTTAACAATATGACGAATGTAGCTATTGTTATGATTCTAACAATTTTTACTAGATAGTTTAAAAACAAACACAATATTTAATTTATTTATTATATTTATTTAATAAGTTCATGATTTTATTATATGTTGTATAATAATATAATGTTACAATACTTTTAACTGATTTATGTAATATTGTATTTTTGAATACAATCTTTTAATTTACTACTTTTAATTTATAAAACTCGAATAACTGAACTATTCACTGCAACGTTCTGAATGTAAGTGTTCTTTTTAATTAATTTACCTTTTAAGATAATTGAATGTAATTAAGTGCTTACTGCATCAATTTTAAAAGGTAAATTTAATTTATTAATTTTTAATATTGAATTTTTACACGCGCAAGCTTAAAATGCTAAACGCATCAATTTCAAAAGGTAATTTTAAATTATTAATTTTCAATAATTATTGAAAATGAAATAATTTAAAACGTGTAACTTTTTAGACAGGAAATAATATAATTTGATATTTTAGGTATTTGAATAAAGCATAGTGTTATAATACACTCCACTTTACCTTAACTATGCTTTCTATATGGGTGCGTAGTATAACAAAAATTTGTTAATAATGTATATTATATACATTATCTTATAAGTATGTTCTTGTTACTCTTTATAAATAATTAAACACAAGTAGTAAATGTATACAGTAATTTAATGGCGATATTAATATATTTTAGGCAAAGTAAAATATATGATTTTCGTGTGATATATGGGCAAATTATTAATGCGCGTCTATTTTTATGGAAAATGTCTACACGTTACTTCGAAAAAGTACAACGCGCTATTAAAATAATTAAATTTTAGCAATTAATTAATTTAAAGTAAATTTTAATATTTTTTGCGTTGCTTAAGAAAACAAATGAAAACATGTTTAATATTTATTTACAATAAAAAAAAGACTTGGCACACTATTTTTCTCTCAAATAAGGTCCAAAAAATCCAAATATTTCATTTTAAAGTTTCTGCCCTATAATTTTTTTTAATATTACCGCCATTTTGTTTAACAAAATATGGCGTCATTATGTGTATGTGATATAAAGCTTCTGGCTTAATATTATATTAGATTAAAGCTACTTTATGTACTAGGAGAAATGGTAATAGCAGTAGCGGCTCGCAAAGAAAACCGTCGCAGATTTAGTGATTTTCGGCAAGATGCAATTATTAATTCATTATCGCGGTAACTGCCGGTACTGAAGAAACACGATTTACAGACTTTACAGAAAATTAAAAATAAAAGTATTAAAATTTACTTTACAAACTTAACAATTTGACAATTTCATATGTATAAAAAGTAACAGAATAATAAAAGGTATTTAATATGTATATGAATTACATAGTTATATAATTAGTGCTATTAAAAATTTATAGATACACTTGTAGAAGAATGGGGAAGAATTGGAAATAGTAGTGATTAAGGGAATATATGGAGGGATAAAAAAATAAAAAAATATGTATTCAAGTATTCCGTCTGGTATAGGTTAACGCATGTCTCAATGTTGATTTATTGCTGTTGAAGTCGAATTCGTTTGAATTATGATTTGCTGTTCTAAGCATTCTAGTTATAGGTTCATTTTGACCATAGTCAGTACGGTGGATAGTTAAATTAAATATGGGAATCGACCTTAGATTTCTATTATTTATATTAAAAGAGATTTTCCGAAGTAGAGTCTGGCAGTCAATGTTCCCAGAGACCAACTCGTGAACGAAGATGGTATCGGCTATTTCACGTCTTTTATATAAAGGTAAAAGGTTGATGAGTTTTAGACGATCCTCGTATGGCGGCAAGTTATAAATATCTAACCAACCAAGACCACGTAGAGCGAATCGAATGAACTCAAGAAGTGGTCTAACGAACGTCATATAGAGAGATTTAGTTACATAAGGATTGGAAAATTCCTTTGACCATCGCTTAACAAAACCCAGCATTTGGTTAGATCTCCGGATAATGCTATCAAGGTGAGATCGGAAGTTGAGCTCACTATCACATATGACGCCTAGATCACGAATTGATTCAACTCTATTTACGAGTGCTTTGTTAATGTAGTAGTTTCTTGGTGATGAATGTATACGCTTCCTAGAGTAAGTGATAGTTTGGCATTTATCCACATTAAGTACTAGAAAGTTTTTTTGGCACCAGATGGAAAAGTTATTCAGGTCATTCTGTATATGGTGAGAATCAGAAGGTGATGTAATCTGTCTGTAAATTTTCATATCATCCGCGTATACTAACAGGTCACATATTTTGATGACATGATCAACGTCATTTACAGATAGAATAAATATTAACGGCCCCAAATGGCTACCTTGTGGAACTCCAGAAGTCGGCTTAATAGGGTTAGAAATAGATGATCTAAATAGGACATTATATTGTCGATCACTTAAATAAGATTCTACCCACTGTATGAATAGTGGATTAAAACCAAGAGCTTTGAGTTTGAAGAGAATAATTTTGTGAGAAATTTTGTCGAAAGCTTTACTGAAGTCGGTCGAGACAACATCAATCTCTTTACCATCTTCCAGCTCACCTAAGGCGTTCGAGACAAAAGCAGTCAAGTTGGTTGTTGTAGACCTTCCCTTGAGAAAGCCATGTTGTGCTTCAGAGAAAAGAAATGAAAGTACATTGAGTCGTATACGATACTCTCAAAAAGTTTGGGGATACAGGAAAGTTTAGCTATAGGTCTGTAGTTGGAGACGTCGCCTTTGCAACCTTTTTTATGTATAGGAATAATGTATGAGTTCTTCCACAATTTGGGAAACCTACCATGCAAAATAGATAGCCGGAAAAGAGAAGTAAGAGGTTGAGCGAGATTAGTTAAACATTTTTTTAAAACGACAGCAGGAAAACCATCAGGACCAGCAGAATAATCATCCTTTAGTTTTTTTATTTTGTCAATAACAGAAGCGATATCAATATCAACTGACACTAGAGAAGTCTGGGGACACGAGCCCATGTAGCTAAAATAATTTGCATCAGGTTCAATATTGCTATCCGAAAACGCCTGATTAAAGAAGTTTGCGAATAAATTAGCGATTATTTCGGGTTCAGCAGAAGATTGATCATCAAGTTTTAATATGGTAGGGTAACCATCTGATTTCCTTTTTAAATTAATAAATTGGTAAAAGCGTTTAGGATCAGAGATTATATCTTGTTGCATTTTGTCGAGATAAGAGGAGTAGAGAGAGTCACATAAAACAGAAAAATTTTTTGTATGCTAAAAGATAAGCTGAGTGGTCTGATTCCGATTTAGATTTTAGATATTTTTTCCATAATTTATTTCTCAGGTTTCGAAGCGAACGTAGTTCTTTAGAGTACCAGGGTGGGGATGAGGAAACATTTTAACGGGGTAGGAAAGGAACAGTTTGAATGAAGCAGTTAAAGACAAGGGAGTAACATTTTTTTAGAGCTAAATCCAGATCATTGTGACTTGCTCTGCTGAAATATCATAGTTTTTGTGAAAATTACAATATAACTGGCTCAAAGTATTGAAGTTGGTTGGTAACCCTTCTTGTCGAATTGCTACTAGAACATTTGTTTTTGTTTTGCCTTCAATACAGACCGAATTAGGTTGATCATGTAAATAAGCAAGATAAATACGCAAATTATTATAGATCCTATTATCTGTCAAACGAGATAAGAGGTAACGTTTTTCGGTACTGTTAGCAGAGAGTATTGTCGATTTAACATTAGGCGGTAATAAAGGATCCAAAAAAGATTTTTCATCAACATGAATTAATTCTTTAGAAGTGTCGGAAGTTATAGTTGGGCGTGTATAATTTGTTGTGTCAGAGTATAGATGAGGAATATCTTTAACGGGTGTAAGAGGATTGAAAGTAGGTCCTTGAATAAAGGTTTGAAATTTTTTGAAGTTTTTTGATATTTTTCTTCTGATGGAGTTACTACTACTACAATTCCTACTTAAATTACTATTACAAATTGTGTTAGTCTTAATACTATTTACATTATTATTAAAATTATTATTATTATTGCTATTACTATTGATGTTTGTGCTAATATCAATATCGTTATTATTATTATCATTGTTATTATTATTATTGTTACTATTATTATTATTATTAATATTATTGTTATTGTTATTGTTATTGATATTGTTATTACTAGTATTAATATTATTGTTGTTATTATTATTATTATTATTATTATTATTATTATTATTATTATTATTATTATTATTATTATTATTATTATTATTATTATTATTATTATTATTATTATTATTAATATTATTATTATTTTTATTTTTATTATTATTAGTATTATTATTACTATTATTCTTATTATTGTTATTATTATTATTATTATTATTATTATTATTACTATTATTATAGTAGTTATTATCATTGTCATCAATAGTAATAATGTCATTACTAGTATTACTTGTATTATTATAATTACAATTGTTGCTCATATTATTAATTAAAAATTTCTTGCTATTCCTAGTTTTCTTTCTATTATTATTATTATTGTTATTATTAGTCATATATTTATTTTTGTTGTTTATAATAAGATTAGACTTAATGTTATTACTATAAGATAATTGTGAATTATAATTATTATTGGATTTCTTAAAATTAGTCCAAGGCTTAATGTACCAATCACCTATTTTAACATAGTTATCATTTGGACCTCTGAATAACCATGAATATTTGGCCGGAAGCTGGATTTTTAGAGAAAAATTTGTTTTGACGGATCTATACTTCTTAGACTTAGGTCGTAGTTGAGAACACGAGATCACATCGATATGTAGTGTTTCTTTGATGTATTTTAATACCAATGATTGACTAAAAAAAATATTTTTATTATTATTATTACCTTTAACATGGAAAATAGATACGTCCGGATGTTGGTTCATAATTGTATTTGGTTTATTTAATTTGATTAATCTATTGTTCCATTCAGTTTCAGTCCATAGAATACCAAACTTATTGATAGGAACCTTGAAGGACTGGTTGGGAATCTCTATAGATCGATTGATGATTTCAGGTGTTTTTGTTGGCTCTAAACTGGATTCGTGTATTAATTCAGATGTAAGAGGAATTTTTCTTAATTTAGAAGGCGAAGAGATTGGTGGTGTATGAACATCTGCACGTACTATAAAAATATTGTTGCTATTCGAGTTACTGATCTTGTTAGAATTATCAAACTCTTCACGATTAGTGTCCAGGTTCCGGTTTTGAACGTGCACTGGTGTAAGATCATCCGATATAACGAGGTCGCTTGTTCCTAGTGCATTTTTTTTAGTATTGAAGGCGAAGAAAGCGGTGTGTGAGCATCACCCGATATTGTATTATTAATATTGTCATCAT
Source organism: Empis stercorea (assembly GCA_949752835.1). Taxonomy (NCBI): domain Eukaryota; kingdom Metazoa; phylum Arthropoda; class Insecta; order Diptera; family Empididae; genus Empis; species Empis stercorea. Next base: position 24,643,253 of record OX457085.1, read on the forward strand.
TATTACAATTAATGATTTCGTCAAATATAGATGTATGGTTTCTGTCGTAAACTGCATCAGATGGAGGTATATTCGAGCACATACTTTTTATCTCTTCAATTCCATCTTTAAAAGTTGATTTAGTTGACCTGAGCTCGTCACCAAAGTAGTCCAATTGAATTTTAATACCTATCATGTTATCATCGTTGGTTTGTAATTTAGATAATTCTTTAAGGACAATCTTAAAATTTTTACAGTTTTCAGAAAGAATATTAGTCAAGGTTGATTGATAATTTTGAATATTAGTATTATAACTATCTGAGATAATTTTTAGATTTGTCAGAGAATAATTTATGTTGTCTAGCTGGAGTTTAATTTTATCATTTGTTGAGTCATTAATTATTTTATAATTTTCGTTGACAGATTCAATATTGGTGCTACACTTGTCAACTTTTTTAAATAAGTTGGTAATACTTTCTGATTGCAGATTACATTTTTTGTCTACAATATCAATCTGAGAGCACAAATCATGAACTTGTTGCAATATTGATATCATGTTTTCATCAAGTTTTAGAGTTTTTTTCTCAGCACGTATGTTTTTTTTATTGATTGATTCAACGACATCAGAAAGGTGTTTTAATAAATCGTTATTTGATTTAATGGCTAACATAATATGCGATAGAGTAATTGCCTTACACTCATTACAATAGAAAGTGAATGCTTGGTCGTATTCCTTCAAAAACTTGATAGCAGATCGTGATAAACCAAGACAATGGGGGTGAAAAGATTTTTGACAAATTCCATTACAGATAATAATTTGGTCATTCTCAATTGAAGAACAATGAGTACTACTGCACTTATACATATTAGAATTTATTATAATATTATGTTATTAGTAAAGTTCAATGTCAATGAAAGTTAATGCACTATGTTTTTTTTGAATTTATACTTTAAAGTTAGAATAAAAACAACAACAAAATTTATTATGTTTTAATATTATGAGTAATATGATCACATCACAATGAAATAAGGTTTTATTTTATTATTAATAATTGTTGTTTTTTTTTTTTATGTATATTATTTTTTGTTGAGTATTTTGAAAATAATTTTTTTTTCAATATTCGAAAAAAATTTGCACACGCGACAAATATAGGTGAATGTACTTTGTGAAGGTGAGAATTTAATTAGCGGAGCAAAAATTAAACACGTCCGATCGATTTGAAAGTTAAAAAAATATAATTCTATACTTAATATGATAGTAGATCCCAAATAGATATTATCCATTCAAAGATATTCGTCCTTAGTAAAAGGGGGTTGGGCTGGGGGTGGTGGTACAAAAATACACCAGTCGAGATGTTAAGTGGTACAATTTTGTACCATTCCACCCATATGATATATAATTGAAATAATAAATTTTTTTTAGAAAATAATAATAGTTCATATATTTTATATAATAAAAAACTATATTTAGTATAATAAATCAAAATAATTTCAATCAAGGTTAAAAAATACATATTTCTATGAATGGTAAGGTATAAAACATTTTTTACATATTGGAATAGTACGCGACTGTTTTTTGTCCGCGCTGCAACTAACACAACGGCGTCGCAGGTACGCAAATCTATTAAACGAGGTTGTCGGGCCAAAAAATAAACAGGAATAAAACAATTGTTAATTAATGCAATTTGTCACTTAATGCAAATGATTTATTCTAAAATATAAATAAATATAAAGTGTATTTTTGTACCACCACCCCAAAGAATATATATATATGTCGGGCCAATATATGTATATATATATATTCTTTATATATATATATATCAGGTACTTCACCATTTTAATCTATAGTGAAATTAGGAAACAACTAAAAATATGCAATAGCATATATATGTATATATATGTATATGAAATATACGTCAATATTTAATAATTAAAATTATTCACTTAAGATAGGTAAAATTACAAAATATCGACGTTAAATTTTGATTCGGTATGTTATATTATATCTATAATAAAATTTTCGCACACCACTGGCCAGTATAAAATTAATCAATATGCCGCGCAGCCAAATAAATGTGCATTTTAATTTAATATCGTTCAGGATTTTTTTGCATTTTCATAAAAATGTGTAAATTGTAAACATATCTAAAAATAATAAATATCTCAAAATAGTCAAAATAATAATATTTTCGTTTATAGTCTTAATTTTAAGTTGTAATTGACAAAATAACTAGGTTTTTTTTTGTTTAATATTAATTTTATCCTCTACTATATAGCTTTCAACAATAAATATTAGTATTAATATCATAAAAATAAAAATAAACTAATAATGTCTCTCACATTATTATTAAAAAAACACAAATTTTAAATTCAAATTGTTATTCTAATAAATAAATAATAATAATAATAATAATAAAAGAAATTTAATTTACTAATATAAGATTATAATGCATATATCAATTTTACATAAAACCAGCAAGCCGATAAATTGACAATTTTCTTCGATATCGTTTAGGAGCAATTATTTTCTTTTCAATTATTTAATTTTCTTTTTAATTGCCTATGTTGTAATTCATAACTCATTTTGCACAAACGGACAGACAGACAGACAGAAGAAAAGCATTAATATGACTAAGAAAACTGGCTTTGTTGATAAGGTTCGAAAGTCTATCCGCTGGATTCATAATTAAATATTGTCATAAATAGAGGTAATAACTCTTATACGGTTTTGCTATATGCTATATTAAAGCATTTAGTTCTATTTTGTGTTATGCTTACATTTATATAGAGCTAAAGCGCAATTTTTCTGACAATAAAATTATGTAATAAGGTTGTTAGAAGTTATTCCTTACATAAGTTATTCCATTGTATAACAATAAATTAGTGGAAAAAAGTGCAGTGTAAAATATGTCTTTCAAAATAGTACAAGTAGGAAAAAGAGGCTTAGCGGTCTTAACAATTGTACCGACTGCATTTGAAAGTAAGGGTGTTTTCTGCTTCCCACCGTCTTCTTGGAGTACCAAAAAACGGAACATGGTGATAAAAAATCCATGTGCCCAACCGGATAAATTAACTTGGGCAGCTAGGCCGTGCATCGTAAAAAAACACGGAATTGCTACTTATTCCATTGCAGAAGAACAGGAAGAAATATTACTCCAAACTAATGTCACAGAGGTAGAGGACGATGCTGATGTAGAATCAGATGCAGATGAAATTACTACAATACGTAAACCAAAAAGTTTGACAGCAAATAGATCACCGCAGCCAGACTTTAATAGTACTCTTTTAGATTGTTATAATCATCCGCAATCATCTATTTTGAATAATAAAACATTAGCTGATCGTAAATTGCGGAACGAGAACGATATTGCGGAACGAGAACCAACAGTTTTGGAAGCCAGTGCAGGTAAAAAATTGTACAATTCCTCTATTTTTATAATCTTTTTTTATATTTCTGAAATTTTACAGGCGACATGGCAGGTGAACATGTTGATATAGATTTAAATGATTCGAATTTTTTTAGAAACGCACAATTGATTTTTGACCAGCCTGTAAATGAAATAAATGACACTGGAATTAATATAGAAGCTGTTCTAAACAGTTTAACTGAAAATCAAAATAATATATTAAATAATCAAAATGTGATTGCCAATGAAATTAAAGATTTAAAAAAATTAATTACTACAGGACTGGCAAAAATATATACAGAAATCTAATCTTTGGTTAAAAACCAACCATCATTATTAAAAGAGGATACACATAACACCTACTTTTTGCATTCAGTATTTTGAGAAAATTTCGACGTTGGAAGAGGCCAAAAATCTGGAAAAATCTCTACAAAATCCTCAATATATGTCAGATATGGTAATTAAAAAATAATTTTAATTAGTTCAATACATATATAAATTAAACAATTTAGAAAATATGGTATTTTTATCATTTTTCAAATTAAATAATTAATTTTTAAAATTGTTTTACATATGTTATTAAAGTTTTAAAAATATGACTTTTTCCTGCAGATTCAAAAAATGGCTTATGTAGTCGGAAAAGGCGGAAAGCGACTTGGCCAAGGGTGGACCTGTTGTTACGACTTAGTGGACTGTTTTTTTAACAGATCATTTTTAGTTTCATCTTCATGGACTGGCTTCTACTAACAAATCGGAAGAAGGCAAAATAGCATTTTTAACTTTCAAAAATATCATCTCTTGCTTTGCATCAGTGATTATTAATGCAGATCCCGAGTTTTCTCTTGAAAATACCAAAGAGTTTTTTAAAAAATTATTGCGAAATTCTACACGGTTTTATAATCAAGAACATAATCAAACTCGAAAATCAGTTAAGCGTCAAAGACAAAAAAAAACCTCGACTACTTCCGCAAAAAAGAAATACTCGAAAGACAGGTAAATTAATTTGATTAAATATAAAAAATTCAAAATCAAAGATATGTTTTTTTTTTGCAGAGAAGACGATCTCATTGATATTAATGGTGATGGAGATGCTGCCGCTCTTACAAATGATTTGTAATTAAGTAATACATATTTTCTTTCTAGTAAATATAAATTATTTTTATTATAGTGAAGTGAACAATAAGGAAAATGTAGCAAATTTCAATTGAATGGTTGTCGAGAACGTTTTAGTTCATGATTTAGGAACAAAAAGGTAACATTATTTTATATAATATGTAATAATTCGTTAAAAAATTATTTAATGTTTATTTCAGTTAAAAGAAAATGAATTAAAAGATATGTACAAAAAAATATTATCATTTTCATCTGTGCAAGTACAACATTTTACATCAGTATTACATATTTGATTTTTTAATTTTTTTTATTATTTTTTAAGTACATATAATTAATTGATTATGAATTATAAAAAATTCATCATGATTTATATTTGTTATTAATAATACTAATTATTACATAATATTTTATTATTTAAAAAAAGTACAAAATAATATATTGAATTACAATAAATAATTTAAAAAAAATCATTTATTTTTATAAAGTATGTATAAGTGGAACAAAAACAATTCCATCATTATTATATGGAACAGCTACCAACTTACATTTAAAATTATTCAATTCATAAGAAGATACTAAATTTTCTTCACAGTTAGAATAAAATATATTTAAATAAGATGATTTTATAGGTGTTGTGAAATAATCTACAATATTTTTCATACTGCAGCCTCTAATCATAATTTTATTCTCATTTAAAATAACTTTTTCCATTCTAATAACTTCATTATTTTGACTTAAAAACCACTTATCTTGTATTTCATGACTCAATGTGAAAGTTTCAAAAGTAATGGAATTATAGCTTCCAACATTATTTCCCTTTCCTAGAAGAGGATACTTTTTGATTTGATTCTCAAATTTTCTTAATTTGGTTAGCTCTGAAATTCTTCTGGCTGCCTGGGCTAGAGGATGAGCTCCAGTTCGCAGCAAATTTTTTAACGTATAGAGAAGATTTTCAAATGGATATGCAGTGAATGACTGCAAAATACCAAATTGTTCAACTTCATCAACTAGATGGCATAGATTATGGACATTGCTAGTGATGGTATGTTTTTTATAAAGTTCAATATATTTTTCTATAAAATGGTTCAATAATTGTCTTGCCAACGGAAGGAAATGTCGATAACAATCTACCGAACAAATAGTTATCGCACAAAAAAGGCACAAACAATTATCATATGCATCGTACCTCAAATAATCCTTCAATATTACTATACCCAAATAATATAAAAATGTACGATACTCTGTACCTTTCCAATAGGAAAGACAATCAAGACCACGTACCAGTGATGATATTATCAAATTTTTAAAAGTACTAGACCTGGGTAAAAATAGTACTAGATTAGCGTCGAAAGTGCTAAAAAAAATTTCGCAAGAATGAACAATAAATAAACTAGCGATATTACTGCTAGTAATATCATATTATTATTATTATTATTATTATTATTATCTTTATTTTGTATCTATGAATTTTTACATTTGATTAGTGTTAAATTTCTTAGTATTAACCTAATATATGGTTTTCATCTAAATTAGTACAATAGTGTTTTTTTTTTGTTTTTATCTTTTGTATAGACAATGTTATATACATTATTATTTAATTGGTTGCTTAGCAGAAATTGTAAAACTGCTAAATTGATCAATTTTTATAATTTTAATTTAATTTAACCTTAAAAGCTATATAAGTACTCTAAATATACTTAAAAAATAAAAACAAATTTTATTTTAATTTACATTTTTCTTATAAATTTTTCTCTTTTTGCTTCATATTAAATATAATATGAAGCTTTGTGGTGCAGAGCAAATTTCGAAAAATTTTTTTCGAGATTTTTAATTTTTTCTTACGTTTTAGATGTCAGAGAATCATAATCAGCAAAAAAAAATTTCGTGTCCGCCGTACGCCGTACGCAAAACAAAAATTGTCTTTTTGAATCGCTTAGAAATAGTACTAAAACACATTCAATTGAATCAAAAATTTACAGAAAGGTAAACTAAGGATGGAATTTTATGCTTATGGTATCCTTTTCCGAATAATATACCTGCAAACACCCTTCATGGAGCGATAAAAATGCACAATTTTGTGCATGTCAAAAAACACACCTTAATATAGTCGGATCTTTACCCTGTTTCAGAGCTTCATGAATAGACACCATACAAAGAACATAAGAAAAATTCAGAGCCCTGGGTCTCCGCCCCCTTATTTAATGGTAATATTATAATTGAATTTTTGAAAATTGATATGCACATAAAACCAGTATGATTTCACGTAAAACATTATAACTTTTAAAATAGGTATAACAAGTTAGTACCTTTCCATTCCATATAAAAAAAATTATCCCCCGCCTTTTTTATGTGGGTGAGGGGCTTATATATGAAACAAGTTACAACCCCTCAGCGGGGATGTTTATTAAAGAAGTGAGAAATAGGTTTCTTCATTATACTATTATACACCTTCTACATAAAAATCAGCCTCATACCTGTACCCCCCTTCATTTTACTAGTGAAAGAATTTTTATGGGACTATTAAAATTGTATTTTTAGTATGTATTTAAAATGATCATAGCATATGAAACATTTAATATACGGCCTATTATCTTATAAGTTAGATATAATAGCATAGTATCTTTCGAAATCGTTCAAAATTTTCACCCCTTTTCTTTTTTATACGGGCGAGGGGGTATATTTATAAAACAAGATGCACCTCCTCGGGGAACTGGATTGAAAAAATAAGAAATAAGTTTTTTTTAAATACTATTTTAGACCTTATGCGAAAAATTTGTTTCCGTACCTGCAACACACTCTATTCTTCATCGCTTAGAAATGCAACATTTCAAAATTTATTATATAGTTTATGAAAATTTAATTTTTGGAACTTAAAATGACTATAAAATAAGCCACAGTTTAGATATAAACTTGAAATTTATAAATTGGGTGCAATAGGTTCGTGGTAATACAAATCACTCCAAATTTTAACATGCTGCTCTTTTTTGGTGGAGGAGGGGGTATATTTAGAAAACAAGCTCCATGCCTTCCGCGGTGCGCTTATTTAAAAAAATGAAAAAATACTTTTTTAACAATGAAATTTTACACCTTGTATAAAAAAATCAGTCCCTCCCCGTCAACCCTCTTTATGTTAGTTGTATTTGAATTTCGATATTTTCAAAGTAAAATTTTTGAAATTCAAAATGGCTATAAAATGGTCGAGTTTATGTACGACTTTCTTACTTCTATGCCAGGTACCATAATTTCAAACCTTGCGAAATCACTTAAAATTATAAACCACTATATCATTAAAGTAGAGGAGGGGGTGTATTAATGAAATAAGCAATATCCCCTATGCGGGAGACTATATCAAAAAAATTAAAAATTGGTTTCTTCATAATACTATTCTACACCTTGTACATAAAACGAGACCTGTACCTTCAACCCTCTTCATTTTGCAGGGGTAAAAATTTCGACATTTTAAAAATTAATATTATATTGGATATACAATTTCGAGTATTTATTTATTGAAACTTAGTAATAATTTCAAATTGTACAACATTAATAGTTTTGAAAAAATTATTACTTTTAATTTTATATATATTACGTGGTTCGTGAAATTCAAATTTTTCGCAAAGGTCTTAGATTAGATATTAGCTTTGAAATATAGTTATAGCGAACCCTTCTTTAAAAGATTTCCCCACCTACCTACGAAAAAAAAAGCTGCCAAGTTAGAAGAGTGCCTCATATACCCTTTTGATCCACCTAGGATTTAGTGAAAACGAAGATTTAAATAAAAATTATGATTTATACAAAACTCCCAAAGTTGTACAATTTAAAATTACAATCAAGTTTTTATAAATAAGTACTCGAATTTGTAATACCATATTTATACTAAATACTCGAAATGTATATGTATATGTGTTTATATATATGTATATGTGTTTATTCTATAAATTTCGAACTTTTTGCCCCTGTAAAATGAAGAGAGTTGAAGGTACGTGTCTCAATTTTGTATAGAAGGTGTAGGTGTGTATTTTTAAGAAAATAATTTCTCATTTTTTCAATCCAGTCCCCCGCTGAGGTGCTGGAGCCTCTTTCACAAAATTACCCCCTCACCCATAATAAAAGGGAAAGGGGTAAAATTTTTGGCGGACACGGATGTTTTTTTGCTGATTCTGAAACCCTGACATCTAAAACGTCCAGAAAAATTTACAATATATGAAGCAATATATATATATTGTCTTATATCATAAATTAAACCATTCGATATAGATAAGAATTTGATCATTTTTACCATTCGTATAAATTTTATATAAATAACATCATAAGTTTTATATAAGAACATAAAATATATTTACTTTTAAATTGTGAAAAACACGTAGTTTTATAAAATATTATAACTTTTAGTTAATTCCTTGTTTTTATTAAAGCCTAGGTTGATCTAAAAGGGGATATGAAGCACTCTTCCAACTTGGCAGCTTTTTTTTTTTTTTTTATTTACATTCTAATATAAGGTACATATTTTCTTATTTTTCTCATTTTTTTTCCAACAATTATATTTATTTTAATATTATTAGTATTGAAGAAGTTAAATATAGATTGGTTTGGGTAGTTTATGTTTGATCCTGAATCTGTGATTGTTATAAATTTCATTTCCTATATTTTCAATTAATGTGTTGTTATTAATGTTTTTTAACTTGTTATAAAATATTTTTGTTCGTATTTTTATTATTTCATAGATATAAGGTATCTTTCTAATGTGGTGAAGGTGTGCTATTTTAGTTATATAAGGCATGTTAAGTGCCATTCGAAGAATTTTATTTTGATATGTTTGAAGCTTATTTAAGTGTACCTGGGCACAGTTTGCCCATAAAGGACAGCCATAAATCAAAATTGGTACTATATAGCAGTTGTAAATAAGAAGTTTGTTTTGAACAGAGACAGAATTATGTTTTTTTAGAGTAATTATGTTAATTTCTTACATTTTTTTAATGTTTCATTTATATGGGTAATGAATTTTAGTTTACTGTCGAGATATATTCCAAGGTATTTTACCTGTTGACACCAATTCAATGGCGTATTGTTCAGCATTGGAGGATCTATTATACTTTTATTTTTAGCTATACGGGAGTGGGTGAATAAGATCGATTCTGTTTTTGAATGGTTTAATTTTATTTTCCATTTATGGAAAAAAACGTTTAATTTTTTGTAGCCATTTTCTAAATTATGCTTTATCGCGTCGTAGTTATGATAGTGTGCTGCTGTTAATAAAGCAGTATCATCGGCATAAATAGCAAGTTTACATTCTGCAGCTTCTGGTATGTCATTTAAAAATATGTTGAACAAGTGTGGTGAAAGCGATGATCCCTGTGGGACACCAGCTTTAATTTGGTATTTACTAGAATTTTCTAAATTAATTTGCACAAAAGCCATACGATCAGAAAGAAAAGATTGTGTTATTTTTATAATGTACATTGGGATACGATAGTGTAACATTTTATGTATTAAAGCATCGTGCCATACATTATCAAATGCTTTTTCTACATCAAATAATAATAAGCCTGAGCTATTATCTCGGTTAAAATTAAGCGAAATATTTTCACACAGTCTGAGAATTTGGTGACAAGTAGAATGCTGTGAACGAAAGCCGAATTGTTCATTAATTATAATTTTATGTTTATTTTCATATTTTATTAATCTTGCTAATGCGGGTATGACAATGGCTTGAAAATTTCAATTTTTCAGAAACTATCCATTTAGAGGGAGAGGTAATATTTCTTATATGAGAAAAAGATATGAGTGCGAGTAACACGCTATATTGAAAAAAATCCTGAAAGTAAAAAAAAATCAAAAAAAAATCAAAAAAAAATCCATGTCGCTAATGATTTGTCACTGTGTAGCAGCAACAAAACCATTTCTGTCAAAAAAAATCGAAATTTTTTTGGATTTTTTTTGTATATTTTTTGACATTCATGATTTTTTTCAATATTCAAGCATTTTTTTTATTATTTTATTACAAATCGCCGCTTGAATACTTGTTTGCTTCATACGCCATTTTAGAGTTTTTTGAGTTAGGACCATATCTGTAGTGTTTGGGAGATTCTCTTTTTAAAACTGCAATTCGTTTTTTCTTATCTCTAATAGTTGAGATATCGAGTAGCAGTTTTGCTCCACATCCAATTCTTTTTTTTTCAATGCTTGCATGCCTCATTTCTCAAAAATCAGAAAAAAGGTAGCACGTAGAGCAACTTTTCTATACATTTTTCAAGTTATTTTTATTAAATGTTTTTTTGCTCTATATAAATGAGCAATGTACATGAAACATTAACATTAATATTAAATCATTTTTTTTGCTCCATATCCATTGCTCATTGATATAGAACTTTAATGCCAAATTTTTTTTTTTACTTTTGCCTTATATCCATAGTAATTTTCATAGTCATTATATTATAAGATGGACATGGGGCCGTGCCAGTTATCTTCGGGACCCGTCTTGAAACACGGACCAAGAAGTCTAACATGTGTAAATTGTAAGTTGCAAATTTAGGGTGGATATGGAGCAAAGTGAAAATGTCAGAGGCGTATGAAGCAAACAAGTATTCGAGCAGCGAAATATCTTTGACAGATTAAAAAACAAAAACAATATATTTGACAGCATCAATACGACACTATAGTTGTCTCTCATTGAAAAATATTTGTGTTTCAGTCGCACAAAGAGACATTTTTTAGTTTTTTTTTGGATTTTGTCAAGCCATTGTCATACGGCCATAAAATTAGTTTTTCGAATATTTTTGAAAAAGTACATAACAAGGTAATAGGTCTATAGTTTTCTACTAATGATATATCCTTATTGGGCTTTGCTATCGAGCCAATCCGCTGAGCCAATCCGCGTTCTTATAATCAAATATTTTTGGCCTGGCATTAAAAGCTAATTGATTATTCAGAGAAAACTGTACAGGTAAATGATCTGAACTCAAGTCATTAATAGCAGTGCAATTTGAAATATGGTCAAAGTTTTTAGATATTATTAAATCGACTGTGGATGGGTTACCTTTAGTTGGAAATAAGGTTGGACTTTGAGGTGCATATAGTTTGCAATTTTGTTTTAAAATGAGTTGGTGAAGTTTTTTACCTTTAATGTTGGAGATTGTGTTGTTCCAGGAAATATGTTTGCAGTTAAAGTCACCTGCTATTATAAATGGACCAAGAGTAGAAATTAATTTTTGGATATCTTTAATGAAAGTAGCGGCCTTCAAATCAGGGGGAGCATATATTGTACCAATGGCTACTTCTGTATGATTGTCGATTTTTAATTTAATAAAAACATTTTCGATTGTTGTAGTGTTAGTTTTACTAATTTCGAAATGTTTAATCGATTTATGTACTAAAATAGCAACTCCACCACCCTCTCTATTAAGTCTGTCTGATCTATAAATGCTAAATTCGGGAAATGTTAATTTTATATTTGGTTTTAACCATGTTTCTTGAAGACATACTATTTTAATATTATTATTTTTTATAAAGTTATTTAATTCTAAAGTTTTATTCATAATTGATTTACAATTCCATGATATTATAAACTTGTCTATATCAATATTTTGATTAATCATCAGTATAAGTATATTCTATTAATAAGGCTACTCTTTTGTTGTGAGATTCTGTGTTTTTTAATTTTTCAATTAACTCTTTATATAATTTCATTGTTGCATTTATATTAGGAATAAATTTAAATTCGGACATTAACGAAGAGATGTTTGTAAAACCCTGTATATCTGCTTGAGATGATGCAACTACGCTTGCAAAACTTTTTGTTATACCAGAGGTGGATATATTTGGAGTTACAGAGTTTGAGTTGACTTTGGTATATGGAAAATGAAAGTTGAAATTACCTTGGTCAAATCCAGATGAATGCAATGATTTACTATTGTTATTTATGTTTTCTCGATACATAAAATTATCTGTAAATACTTTTCTTGGATTATTGATTTTGCTTTTATAATTTTTGTAAAAACTGCACTCCTTGGAGTTGGATTGATGTTCACCTTTACAGTTGACGCATATGGGAGTTATTTTGTCATCATCTACAAATGGACAATTATCCTTGGCGTGTTTGTCTAGACAGAGAATGCATCGAAAACGTTTTCCACAGTTGGCTGCACCATGGCCATAGTCCCTGCAGTTGAAACACTGAGTAATTTTTTTTTTAAATTTTTAAATGTTTCCCATTTAACACAAATATCGTCAATTTTTTTTAAATTTAATATTTAGATCATTAAGAGATATCTTCTCACGTTCGAAGTATTCAAGATAAAGCGGACTTAAAGGATCGTCTCTAAGAAATCTTATTTTAGTTATAGGGACTTTTGAGTCTGTTAAAGTTTTTTCGATGTTTTTGAGATCGTCGTAATAAAATGATTTGAGTACATACAGATTTTGTTTGTCTTCTAAGTTAGTGAAAGTGTAGTAGGGCAAGTTGAGCTGATTTTCATTCTGTTTTTTAAGATAATTAATCACTGATAGTTTATCGTTTTGAGAGTTCACGGTAACTTTAATTTTATTGTCACGTAATAGTTTGAATTCCACTTTGTTTTGTAACTTAACTGCTTTCTTTATGTTATTAATTAGCACTTTAGAATTTTCATTTTCAATAATAATTGGTGGCACTGAAAATTTTACTTTTTTCGTTGTAGACACTGTATATTCTTTATCATCATCTGATAAAATTTCGAAAAAGTTATTGTCTTTTACCGTTTGATCTTCATTATTAGTTTTATATTTCTTTTTTCGTTTACTATTGTTTTTCATTTTGAATGGAATTTTAATTAACAATAGGCAAATAATACGATTATTTTTATTTTTATCACGTCTTATCAGAAAGAAAGTTTCAGAGAGACTGATATCATATTATATTTTTATTTTATTTTTTAAAAATACATATATTAGTTAACAGAAAATAATTCAATAGTAACAATTCAACAAAATAAAAATTATAATTAGTTTTATTTTTTTTATAAAATAAAGTATCAATAAAAAATAGTAAATTAATAGCCCCTATGAACACATTTTGTATGAAATAAATTGATGATTATTCTAATAATTCTTCTTCTGTAGAATTATTAATTATTTTCTTTGATATCATGTCTACTGGAACTGAATAATTAAAGTATTGACAATTATTTGATTTGAGCAAATCTCTTGTCTGAAGTAATGCATCGCAAGTGCTTATAGCCAATCTATTTCGGCATTTAGTTTTTATTAAGTTTTGTATTGAAAAAATTCTCTCCACGTTAGCTGACGAATGAGGAAGTGATAAAATACCTTGTGCAATGCGAAATATATTCGGAAACATTTGCGAACCAAATTCATTTTTTAGGGAGCCAATATTAGCCCAAAAATCGGAAATATTAAAATATTTAAACTTTTTAATTTCTTCATAACCAGATAAAGCCCGATATTCTGAATTAATTAATTCTGATTTAGTTTTTTCTATATCTGGAAACATATGAATTAATAAGTTTAGCACACTATTAGATTCTCCTGCCAAAACATGATCAGCTGCAAATTTGGGTATTATATTTAAAACTTCATTTTCAAAATCAATTTTTCTTCGAAGATGTTCACAAAATGTAATATAAAAGTTTTTTATATTAAATTGAAATTCTTTTATTACAGATTTATCATTAAGTGAATGGTAATATAATTCTACTTCGGTCCCGCAATACATTGCATGATCATTTAAATGATCATTATTTAAGTTGATTAAATTAATGCTTGTGCAATTTATAATTGATTGTTTCAAAAAATTTCGGCATATAGTTTTAAATAAATATTTTAGACGTGGTAAAAAAATATGCATGCGCGGCTGCTCTGATTGCATTTCTAAATTAACAGTATTTATTATCTTAAGTATGTAAGATAAAAATAAGAAATACATCTTAATTAATGGTGTTTTTAACATTTCTGAAATAAGTTAAATATTTTGTTGCTTATCGAGATTCATAGTAATTTAAATAAAATAAAATGAAAAAAGGTAGTATATTTATGTAAAATTAAATATAAAATTAATTTAAAATAGATATAAAAATATATTTTATTTCTTTCATACCTGAAATAAATTGAATATTTTCATTTCCGTAGCCAGATTCGAAATCATTTAATTGAAAATAATATGACAAAGGTGTCCATTGCTCTAGAATGCGATCAACTGCAGCCTGTAACAACAATATATGAATATCAATAGAAAAATTTATAAAAATATATTTTTTCATATATACTTGACGGGATAACCAACGAGTTGAAGCGTATCGAAGAATTACATGAAGCTCTGTACCAAAGTTTTCCTGAAATGTCATAAAATCAGCTTTTCTTGTCGAACTATTGCAAAAATGGTGATTAATTTCACGAATTAACTTGTCGATTTCTTTAGGTAGTTTAGATGCAGCAGCTACGGAAACTAAGTTTAAATTATGGCAAACGCAATCATTCACAAAAAGTTTTGGTATAACTTCTTTCAACTTAGCTTGTACACCATTATTGTTTCCCATCATCACAGAACAATTATCTGATGCAAAGCCTACCATATTCTTTAGTGGTATATCATTTTCTTGCAAATTTTTTAAAATAGAATCAAAAATCACTTGAGCCGTACCATCTTTCAGCGAAATTAGTCCTAAAAAGTGATCGTAACATTTTTTTTCAAAAACTCTTATAATAACTGCCAAATTTTTACTCATTGAGCAATCGGTGCTTTCATCAATTATTAATGAATAATATTGCTTATTTGTTATATTAGCAATATTTTGAGAATTAGCAGGACCAGTAATAGACTTTATAATATTTTGTGCTTTTATTCTATTTATCGTCATTTTTTTAATAATTTTAGAGTCAGTTACATGGTTTTTAAGACAGGAATTCAGATGGTTTAATGCTTTAAAAGGAAGATTGTGTTCGGCAACGAAGATGCTAATAGCAATTTCAAACTTCTTAGCATTGTTTAAATTTTTTCTCCTTGGTCAAATTTTTCTCCTTGGTAATTAATTATAAATTAATATATCAGGTTGTCCACCATAAATCTTCTGTTGAAGATAGAGTGGAGAGCTATAACAGATAAAATGCTAAATTTATGAAAAGTGTTGAACATTTTAAATTCTTTTAAATTGACATCAACATTTTAAATTGTATATTCTGTACTTACGAAACTTTATTTTTATTTTTCAAGCATTTTACTTGATCCTTTCTTATTTTTGTTATCCTTTTTTATAACTTTTTTAACATTATTATACTCTTCATCAGTTGATTGTTGTTGTATGCCATTAGAACTAAAAGTAAAATAATGTACAGTATTTATTTTTAATTTAACCTAGAAATGTATTACGTAGAATTATACATACCAAAGTGAATTTTCATTTTCAATAATAGTCGAATTTGTATTGCTTGTTGTGTTCTCTTTTGCTGTTCGTATAATCCATCTGTATAAACAATTAATTAAATTTTGTATTTAATATATTATTATAATTTATACTTACTTATGCATCATTTTTTAAAATTAAAACGAAATTTACTACATAACATAATACAAACGCAAACTTTGACTTTTGACACTTGACATTCCCCTGCTGGCTGACCGCTGACTAAGATGAACTTTTAGCAAACTTTTAAATAAACCCTGTAGGCAAAAATACACAAATTGTTATAGTAACGTCAATATTAAAAAAAAAAAACATTGGGAATGCGGAATATGATTTGAGAGTACTAGATTTGGCTCGGGGGTACTAGGGTGTTTTTTAAGACGTGAAAGTACTAGATCTAGTACTATTGTACTAGCAATATCATCCCTGCCACGTACTCTTCGATGTATCTCTTTAGGCACTTTAAAATTATTCAATTTAGCTGTAATTAAATTTAAATCTCTGCTACAAAAACTTATTTCAGATCCTTTAAAATCTCCATTAACCCACGCTGTCAAAAATTCTTTCATAATACCTGTAAAAATAAATAATAATGTCAGTAAAAATGAGAGATAAGCATTTTAATGGTAAGCACCATAACTTAAATTAACTTGCCTAAATCGATAAGATGCAATGCGTCACTGACAGGAAAAGCATCAATCATATCAATGGGAAGTTCTTCTAATGGGGAAGTATATTTGTGATGCAGTCCATAATTTTTATTTCGAAACTCCTCGTCAGTTCTTCTATCACATGTAGTCTTAAAGAAAACAGTACAATGATGAATATATTCCCCGACTACAGTACATTTTAAACATCCATGTTTCCCATTGAAGTATGTAACACCTAGAAATAGTTAAGTAATTTATATTAATATATATAGAATATATATATCTATATATAAAGTATATATATATATAATATAATACTAATTATGTATATATATATATATATATATAATAAATATATATATATATATATATGTATATATTATATATAATATATATATAATAATATATGTATATATCTACCGATATATATATATATAATATAATATATATAATATATGTATATCTATATATAATTTATCAAAATATTTACCTTTAATGAAAGCTCTCGCTGGTGAATCGCAGATGAAGCTGCGTATACGAATGCTAACTTCGTAATGTTCGAGGATCTAGTGGAAGTTGATAAGAATTTGGTAATACATATTTAAATAATTTCGGCAATTCTCTTAAAGCATTTTGTTTGATGTTATATTCAAGTGCCCATTTCCTTATTTCTTCCTGTCAATCTAATTCTTGAGATTCAAAACTTTCAGGGATTACGTCAAGATCCAATTCCAATATCCAATTTTCTCTTAAAGTTTCAGCTTCTTTATTCACAATATTAAATACAATTTTTTATAGTTCTTAAACAGTGTAAATTGTGGCCATTAGCTTTATATTGCACTAAATTACCACTTTATGTTTTTAAACAATTTTGGAGCTCTATAATATAATTATTTAACAACATTAAGCATGAGAAGTAACTGAACTTCTCTTGCAGTTACATAGCATAAGTTATTTTAGAGCACATATTATAGTAAAAAATTTTGTTCTATAACAACTCTATAGTGCATTTTATATCTGTAATAAAGCTATTATAAAGCAATATGTATATTTTTATTGAATTGCTCTATTTTAGCCCTCATAAATTGGTTTACAGAGCTATCGTATAGAGTCCAAAGCTCTACAAAGTTCTAGAGCTGCAAGGATTTAAAAACTTCATTTTAAAGCTGGTTATTTTTTATTTAAAGCAAGTAGTTACGATAGTAACAGTAGTATAGATATGTATGTTCTGGCACAGTTTTTTCCATACAAAACTACAAAATAATCAAGTTTTTTGAAAATTTAAAATTGTCTCAGTTGAGCCAGAACATACATATACTTTTCGATATAAAATCTTCACAACACCACTTTTTTCCATTTTGCTTTGTCCCGATATCCACATATATTTTTTGCACAATTCACGCACATACTTTTTAGAATTCACTTCGATGGTATATAATCCGAATACAAGTTTCACTTTCAATTTTAATAAAACAAAAATCGCGCACATACTTTTTAGAATTCACTTAGATGGTATATAATCCGAATACAAGTTTCACTTTCAATTTTAATAAAACAAAAATCGCGCATATTAACTTTTTCGAATTCTCTTCGACGGCATATAATCCGAATACAAGTTTCACTTTCAATTTTAATAAAATAAAATTTACTTGTATTCTCCTCCATATAAATTTTGGTTTATTTTATTTCAATTTATAAACCGAAAAACTTGTTTTAATTTGCATTATGAAAAATTGCAAAAAGTAAATTTTATTTATATTGATATTGAACTTGAACTTAAAAATTGTGAAATTAAAATCAATATTTTCTTATAAATACTGATTCAAATTATATTTACATGTAAAAAAAAATAATAAAAAAATTCATTTGTAATTTTAATTTTTTTATTTGTAGTACATATCTAATAAAAAATAGGAGTATATTTTACAAGTATGAATTTAATTTTTTTAAACTATCGAACTTAACCTGAAAGTTAATATTTGTAGTATATATTTTAATAAAAAATCACAAGCATTTGTTTGTAATATTTAATATTTTATATTTATGTACAATTATTAAGAAAAAATTTAAATTTATTTCTATCGTCTGGTGAACAAAATGTGTTCTTCTGTATCATCTTCATCATCCTCATCTTCTTCATCTACTCTATCTTCTTCTTCATCCACATCTTCTTCATGTACTGCATCTTCTTCACCATCCTCATCTTCTTCACCATCATCATATGCGGCATCGTCTTCACCATCATCATATGCTGAATCGTCTCCATATACTGCATCGTCACCCTCTTCATCTGACGATAATTCAATTATTGATATTGATTCCTCTGATATCAGATCTATAATATGATCATCATCATCCAGAGTCAAGTCAATTGCCGGTGGACAAATTATTAAAATTTTTCGTGTTTGGTCCATGGCAATATGAAGCAGATATAATTTAATTATAATTTTTGTAACGTTTTTATACTGACTGTTTAAAAAAACCCTTCTCAATTTTTAAAAGTGAAAACTTTTTATGATATAAGTTAAATTGATAAGCTTATCACCCAAATAATGCAAGTATGCAAGTTCAAAGATATTGATATGACAATATGCTAATATTTTTCCGAAAGGTAATGTTAACATAATAATATAAATTTTTTATAATCAGGCAGATTTTAAATAAAAAAATTCATAAAACTTTTTATAAATAACAGGATGCAATAACTTAAAATCATAAGTACCTACTTTTATTAATTTAATAATTTCTACAGTCTTTAATCCGAAAGGTAAAAAACAATTTATATTTTCGATAAAATTTAATATTTTCCTTGAATAAAATTTATTATTAAATGATTGCAATTATAATCCATTACCGATACAATGTATTAAATAAATTTGTAATGAAGTTGATTTTAACTTAAACTTAACTATTTTTTTTATTTTTATAAAGAATGTTTATAGTTTTATTGGAAGAACATAAATATGCTTACTTTATGATGACAAAACAAAGAAACCTTCGGCTCATGGTCATGTACCTTTCATTTTTGTATTTCTTTGTTATTGGTAGAAGATTTTTCTAGAAAAATTTGTATAAAAAGGAATCGCATTTTAAAATAGGATTCACTCTAAAAGTATTTCTTAACCGTGAAAACAATTTTTAAAACAATAATGAATTCAAATATAGTTAAAATGTTAAACGTGTGTAATTCGAATGAATATAAAACTTTAAAAACGGATGAGTTGGAAATAGGAAAAATATATATAATAACAAATTTAAAAGTTTTAGACGTAAAATATAAAAATGTAGGGAAAAGTATATTAGCTGAACTAGAAGGCAATTTTAAATATTGGCTTCCATCAAAATTTAATCCCGTAATTGAACAATTACAAAAATCTGAGAGTTCTATATTCAAAATAAATATGCAATATTTAGGACGTGATAGTTTTAAATTACCTAATTTTCAATTTAGTGTACCCGAATAAATTAAGATGTGGATAGCATACGCGGCTCAGTATTGGACGAAGGCTGTGGATATATCTACTTGTATCTGTAGATTGTCGGAACAATTTGAATGTTATAAGTTTGAGTTAGAATGTGAATTAAATAAATTTTTATCAGATTTCCAAATAGAACGATACAATAATGAAATAATATCGTATCAACACGCTTTAGAATTATTTGAACAATACAAAAATAAAAAAAGTAATATCGAAGACATATTAATATTATTCAATACAAATACAAACTTATCTAAATTTTTGTGTGAATTAAAAGAGTTTGTGCCGGAAAGTTTATATGAAAAATATAATAATAGAACTTCAATAATTGATTTATAATATATAATTTTATAATGTATTTATGTGAACATTGTGGCACCAGATTTTACAAATCTGCAAATTTGGAGAAACATTTAAATAAATGTAAGACCTTAGTTGAGAATGTAAAAGTGAAAAAAACTAAAGTATTTTTATGTGATCGGTGTGGAAAAACATTTTTATCAAATAAATATTTGAGTGAACATATAATAAATTGTGTTAACAATGCTGAATTACAGAGTACATCAAAAGGTACTAAATTTTGTCAAGATTGCAACAAGGATGTAGAAGTTCAGAAGTGGACATCACATTTAAAAACTAATTTGCATAAAGAAAAAGCTGCGGTAATTATTAATAATAATATTAAATGTATTAAATCATGTTTCAAAAATAGAATTGAAACTTTTATTATAGAAAATAAAAAAGAAGAGGAATTAGAAATAAGTAATTTTTTTATAGTAATTAATGTTAACATTATTGATATATTAAAGCAGTGTTTAAGTAAGCATAGGGCTTTTAAATATAATTTAGAATTATTCGCAGAATATGTTAAACCTCAGCAAATAGCCAATGCGGACGAATTTGATTTAGATATAAAATGTTTTAATACTAAAATGACTTTAGTTGAAAATGAACAGCATATTTTAGAATCAATACATAAAATGACTAACCAAATAAACGCTCAAGCTGAAGAGTTTCAAGAAAAAGATTCTGGTTGGGCTCTCATAAGAATTGTGCACCTTGAAATTAATATTAACAGATATTGTCCTATACGAGGATCTACATATATAGAATTACCTAAAATTATTAAATTGAAAAAAGCATGTATAAATATTAAAAATCAAGATATTTATTGTTTCAAATGGTGTATACTTGCGGCTTTGCAATCCCCAAAAAAAAATTCAGATAGACTAAGTTTATACAGACATTATTTCATTGAAGATTCAGTAATTAGATTAAATTCTATGGTTCTCAATTTTTCAGGATTACAATTTCCTTTGAAAATTCAAGATGTTGCAAAGTTTGAAGATACTAATCCTGAAATAAGTTGTAATGTTTTTGGTTATGAAATCATGCAGAAAAAATTAAAAATTGTTGGTCCTTACTATCACACAAAGCAAAAAAAGAAACATCATATTAATTTACTTTTATTGCAAAAAGATGAAAATTATCATTATGTATGGATTAAAAATATTTCAAGATTGTTGAGGTCACAAATTTCAAATCATTGCACTACAATTTATATGTGTGAAGTTTGCTTACAACACTTTTATTCTGATGAAAAATTAAAAGAACACACAAACTACTGTAATAAAATTGTGGTTAAAATGCCCAATGTAGATGATAAATTTTTAAAATATCAAAATTTTAGTTTACAAGCTATAGTTCCATTTGTTATATATGCAGATTCGGAAAGTATGCTACAGACATATGACACATGTTTTCCTCACAAAAAAAAATCTTCAACAACTAATATACACAAACATGTTCCAATTGCATTTGCGTATTATATATGCTGTTCATTTGATTCTAGTTTAAATAAATATTTTGTATTTACGGGTGAAAATTGTGCTAAAGACTTTATTGCATCTTTGGCAAATGAATGTAAAGAACTATACGTACGTTATTTAATAAAACCTAAACCAATGAATTCTTTAACATTTGAGGAAGATGTGAGGCAAGCAACTAGTAAGACTTGTCATATTTGCAAGAAAGATTTAGAATATTCGTCAATTCGAGTTCGTGACCACTGTCATTTTACTGGTAATTATAGAGGACCTGCTCACTCAATTTGTAATTTGAATTACAGGGATTGCAATTTCTTTCCTATTTTTTTTCATAACTTTTCTAAATATGATTGTCATATGTTATTTAAAGAATTGAATGAAATACCTGGAGCAATTAATGTAATACCTATTAATAAAGAAATCTATATATCTCTAAGTAAACAAGTTCAAGTAAATGAAACTATTTTCTTCAATTTGAGATTTTTAGACTCATTCCGCTTTATGCCTTCAAGTTTAAATACATTAGCTCAAAATTTAGATTCAGACGATTTTATTAATGTAAAAACTTATTTCCCAAATAATGTAGAATTTCAGTTAGCTAAGCAAAAAGGAGTTTTCCCTTATGAATATTTAGATAGTTGGTCTAAACTTAAAGTCGAATGCTTACCGCCTCTACAAAATTTTTACAACAAATTAACAAATACTGCTTGTACTCCAAGTGAATATAATCATGCACAAAATGTTTGGAATACTTTCAAATGTAAAAATTTTGAGGATTATTTGAAATTGTATTTAAAAGTAGTTGTTTTACTACTCGCAGATGTTTACGAAAATTTTAGAGTAACATGTAAAAAAATATACGATCTAGATAGTGCTCAATTTTATACAACTCCAGGACTTGCATGGCAGGCTATGTTAAAATTTACAAAAATTCATTTAGAATTGTTAACAGATTCTGATATGTATAATTTTATTACAAGTGGAATTCGAGGGGGTATTAGTCAATGCTCTTTAAGAAATTCAGTCGCCAACAATAAATATATGGATAATGATTATAAGCCTGAGGAACCCAATAAGTATTTAATGTATTACGATTGCAATAATTTGTATGCATACGCTTTGGCAGAATGCCTACCTTACAGAGATTTTAAATGGATAAAAAACCCAGAAAACATTCGAACAATAATTGAGAAAATTGAGGATGATGCTGATATTGGGTATATTCTTGAAGTTGATTTAGATTATCCATATGACTTGCACGATAATCATAATGATTTGCCTTTTTGTGCGGAGAATAAATTAACTCCAAACTGTAAAAATAAAAAACTAATTTTGGATTTAACCAATAAAAAAAATTACATTATACATTATAGAAATTTAAAGCAGTGCATGGCAAATGGACTTAAGTTAAAAAAAATTCATAGGGGCATACAATTTGAACAAAAAGCTTTTATGAAAACTTTCATTGATATGAATACAGAACATCGCACGAATGCAAAAAATGAATTTCAAAAAATGTTTTTCAAGAATATAAATAATAGTCTGTTTGGTAAATCTATAGAAGATGTATTTAAGCGTAAAACGATCAAAATTGCAACTGATTGGGAGAGCAGAGGAAGGCATTTGGGTGCAAGAGCATTGATATCAAAACCTAATTTTCATAGTTGCTCATATTTTACAGAAAACTTGGCAGCTGTTCAGTTAAATAGAGACATTCTAACTCTTAACAAGCCTGTTTATTTAGGATTCACTGTATTAGATTTATCAAAAATGCTTATGTATGATTTCCATTATAAATATGTTAAAGTAAAATCTGGAATTGATGTTGATATTAATTATATAGATACTGATAGTTTTATTTACACAATCAGAACGGATGACTTTTACAATGACATTAGAAATGACTTGGAAGATCGATTTGATACCTCGAATTACGAAAAAAACAATCGGTTTAATTTTCCTTTGGTAAATAAAAAAAGAGTTGGTTTTTTTAAAGATGAAAATGAAGGTAAAATTATGAGGGAATTCATTGGTTTACGTTCAAAAGTATACATGGTAGATGTTCTAAATAAAGAACTAATAAAAAAAGCTAAAGGTATTACAAAGTCTGCTGTTCAAAAACTAACATTAAATAATTTTAAAAACTGTTTATGATATAAAAAATTATATTACCGAAATATGAATGTTATTAGATCTAAGCTACACACAGTATACATGCAAAATTTAAATAAATTAGCTCTTAGTTCTAATGATACTAAACGATATATTTTAGAAGATAATATAAGTACATTGGCTTGGGGTCACTTTAAAATAGATTTAATGGATATGTTTGATGAGGAATTTTGATTTTAAATAAGTAGAAATAATATTATTATATACATAAATATATAAAGTATATAAGTAACGATTGTAATTAAAAATAGTTGTATTCATTATTATAATGATGTCAGAAAAAGAAGTTGTTGTAAATGAATTGCATAGAAATGCAAGAAAACATTTTGAACGTCGAAGATACATACAAAAAGGCATAAATGATGTTTGGCAAATAGATTTAGCTGATATGTCAGCAATTAAAGAATATAATAATAATTTTAAGTTTATTTTAGTTGTAGTTGATATTTTTTCTAAATTTATGTATGTAAAACCATTAAAAACTAAAACTGGTGTAGAAGTAACTCAGGCTTTAGCCGATATTATTGCTGAAAATAAGGTACCGCCTCACAATATTTATTCAGATGCTGGAACAGAATTTTTCAATAGTAATTTCAACAGTCTAATGAAAAAACATAATATAAATCATTACACAAGTTTTACAATAATAAAAGCTGGAATTGCAGAACGTGCAATACGTACTTTAAAAAATAAACTATACAAAATGTTCAGCCTAAATGGAAATTATAATTGGATTGATTTTTTGGACAAAATCGTTGTGCAGTATAATAACTCATACCACCGTACAATTAAAATGAAACCATCACAAGTTGGGCATAGAAATGAGAAACTACTATTGAAATCAGTTTATAGCAAGCCAAAAGTTTTTAAAAAGGGGAAATTTAAAGTTGGTGATTACGTTAGAATATCAAAACACAAAAGTACGTTTGATAAAGGTTATCTACCAAATTGGTCAACTGAAATTTTCACAATTTATAAAATTCAATTAACCAATCCTGTAACCTATGTGTTGGAAGATTACAAAAAGCAAATAATAAAAGGTGGGTTCTATGAGTACGAGTTACAGATGGTCGCACACAAAGATATTTATTTGGTTGAAAGAGTAATCCGCAAGAGAGGGGATATGGTCTATGTAAAATGGCTAGGTTTTGATGAGAGTCACAATTCCTGGATTAAAAAGAGCGAATTATTATTGAACTGAGGTATTATAAAATAAATGCTATAATTTTTTTTTAAAACTGATTTAGTTATTTTGTTGATTTAGAAATGGATGCAGTTAACAACAACAAGGAACGAGTAAATTTACTATTGGCTTATCATTATTTTTTAAATGATGACCACACATCAAAGATATCAACAGGAATCAATCCGTCTACATTTCAGTCGACCATCATTATAGACAAAGCTGAAAGTTCACCAATGATGTTTACGTATAATTTTTGGAACTTTTTCACACAAAACATCTCAACTGAAGCGGACATTGAAAATATAGATTTTTTGTTAAATACTGATGAGTGGAAGAAATTGTATGATATAATAGATTTTATTAGTTCGTATGCCTATTCGAATTATATTAGTGAGCCGTACATAAAAGCTTATGTATTAGAATATTTTAATAAATGTAATCAATTAAATTATAATAAGTTAAGCAATGATTTGTTTTTTTTACCTAGCTACACTGCATTATTTAACTTTTCCAAGCTATTTGCTGAAATTCCATTATTTTGTAAAAATAATATACCTAATAATAATAGTAAATAAATGTTCTCAATGTATAAAAAATTAATCGTTTTATTTCCAAAAGTTTCAGGTTTAAATTTCAGGTTTTATATAATTGTTCATAGGTCACTGTCTTACAGCTAGTTCACCTTCAAATAAATGCTATGATGATGATTTCGCCGCCTGCCTTATGTCGCATAAGAAATTAAGAGTATCCCCTCCAGCATTCTTATTTAATTTGATTAAACTAGTTTTATCATGCGTAGCATGATAAAACAAGTTTAATCATGATTTCAACAGAACAGTGATCATTTGACTCTTTGAAGAAAAGGAAACTAAAAATAAATATGAATAAGATTGCATTTGTGGACTTTCAATTTGTAATTGGAAATGGAA
Organism: Empis stercorea; assembly: GCA_949752835.1. Taxonomy (NCBI): domain Eukaryota; kingdom Metazoa; phylum Arthropoda; class Insecta; order Diptera; family Empididae; genus Empis; species Empis stercorea. Next base: position 24,669,384 of record OX457085.1, read on the forward strand.
AACAATATTTTGTTAAGGAAATGGCAATTTTAGAACAGGGTTCATTAACTCCACAAACGTATTACTTCAAATCTCCATATCCAAAAGAAGAACTGACTCACGAAGCTATAAGACAAAATTGTTATATTACTGAAAATATTAATAACCTTGAATGGGATTCTGGTATTTTTGATTATAATTATATATCTACTATAATAGGAACCTTGGAAATGTATTCGAAAATTTACGTGAAAGGACAACAGAAGAAGGATATTCTCTTAAAGTATTTACCATCGAAATCTGCAGGATCAATTGTAATAGATCTGTTGGATATTCCCAAGTTGGAAGATATATATCATTATAAATATAATTGTAAACTTCATGATGACAATAATGATAAAAAAACACGATGTGCGGTAAAAAACTGCATAAATATTTACATGTTTTTATTAAAATATAATAAAATAGATTTTTAGACAAATATTCTGTAAAATAAAATAAAAACAAAACATAAAAATAAATGAAAAGCATATTTATTATAATCAATTTTTTATTTATATAGCGAAAAAAAATACAATATATTGCTTATTTCTAGAAATTTAATGTTTAAAAATTTTTTTAAATAAACTTAAAACTAACTTATCATTGTTTGAAAATTTCGTCGAATGAAACATGTTTAAAAATTTTTGCATCGATAATCCTCTACAGCGATAATATATGAAAACACAGCAATAATGTCCGCAAAAATTGGAGAAAGAGCCCTGTAAGCGTTTTGAGTTTCGTACAAAACATTTTTGTATCGAGCTTTCATTTATTTTTTCTATAATAGGTGTTGCTATTGTTTGGTTTCCATAAGAATCAAAATATTCCACACATCCAAATTTGGGAAAATATAAGACAAACCAATGTAACCCAGGATGGGTATCTGGATCTGTATTAACAATAATGAAGGATGGCTTGCTTTTGATGACATGTCTTGGTATACGATTAAAGGCATAAACTCCTTTAAAAGTCTTTCTTGTAAATTTATTCTTCTGAAGAAGATTCTTGATCTCCAGTGTGTTCATTATTTTTCATATTTGAAATATCTAAAATTGTTGAAGTACATTTCACATATTGCTCCAAAAATTCTTTCTTTGTTTTTCCATTCACCAGCACTAAATCAAATTTGTTCAAAACACTTTTCAAACTATGTGTAATATCTTCGTTGTGAGAATTACCATTAATCGAACAATTCTGTTTCTCAAAAACTATTTTAGTTGTCGGATATAAATATTTGTAGTCATAACGTATACTTTTACAAGATTCTTCTATCCCAACAACATTCACTTTTCGAGCAAAATAAATTAATTTGTCACATGCAAAAGATATATCAACTAAAGCATATGATGAAGGTTTATTAATTGAATACATCTCAGGATCTTTTCTATAGCGCACTTAATATCATACTAAATCTTGGAAGTATTCCAGCCGGTATTTATACTTGTGTGTAAATATTTCGATTTTTATCAATTTCTAAACTGGTATCAAATTCCCCGTATACAATACACGTCAATGTTGATGAAAGTGGAACCTTCAATTTTGCTTCAATTCTAACTACACCTTGATTTAACAAACTTTGACACTGCTCATTACCTGATTCATCAGCTGATAAATCAAAAGCTAAAATTGTGAAGCCTTTTGCAAAAAGTTCTCTTGTAATTTGATGACCTTTATCAAAATGGTGTATTCCTGTACCCCTGAATAAAGTTAAATATGCTCTTGCATTACCACCACTTTCAGAAAAATTTGTTTCAATTGGAGAATTTGGTACTTGAACGCCATTCATATACAATTGAAATTGAGATAAATTTTGATGGTCGAAATGATAGGGATTTTTCGATCGTTTTCCATTAAAATTTTCATTATTTACCATGCAAAACAGTAATGTATTTGGTAACTGACCAATAAACACATTATCCAGTGAAATGTTTGAAGTATTGGAGGGTATGGTAAATGTTTTTAATTCGCCTCTTTTATAATGATATTTTGCATTGGTCTTTTCCAGAATAGTGTTATGAGCCAATAAAATATTTGGATTCACTGTAACATGCTTCATATAAAGTGACGCTTCATGAATTTTCAAATAACTCTCATCGGTATCGTTGCAAAATAAGAAAAAATCTGGCTTTTCTAAAGTTAATGAAATTCTTATGTCTACATTATTTAAAAGCAAAGTGGGAGTATTGAAAAAATCCACATGCAATTTTCATTAACTCAACCATTGATGAATTATTGTAAAATTTTTGTCTTGTTTTAGAACCTGTATTGTTATAATCATGTATATTAGGTTTGTCTAACTCCCATCCTGCACCTTCTAAATGAGTTGTACTAGCATCTTTGCCATAATTTAATAAAGATACTAAATAGCTTTTATAATTGTAATGCGAGTCAGATGACGATATATTTTTTCCATTGAGTGTGACATTCACTTGTTTTATCATTGAGTGAAGCAAATTATTTACTACACTTGGTTGTGGCGCAGCCTTAACATCGACGCCTGTGCCTGTTTTATCATTAATACTCCATTGCGTGCCATCTTTTTTTAATATTTGAACTCTAAATTTAATATAAGTTGAAGATCTCTATAAGTATCGCCGTGACCAAGCGATACAAATTCTATTGTAGAAGGCGAAGCATCCAAAGATGCTAATGGATTATATACAACTTCTTCTGAACGTAAAATACTTGTTTGTATTGGTGGAGTAGCAAAAATATCCAATTCGGATTTCATGCATTCGACAATAGACATTTTTTAATTGAAAATATCTAACACACGCGTTTGTTTGTCCTTTATTGCTTTTTGCTTTCTTTGTCGTTGATGAAATGATTTTAATTTCGGACGTTCACGCCTTTTTATAGTTTTACGTTTTTTTTTTAATATCATTGAGGTATTATATTTTTTTCTTTTTATACCACTGCCGTACATTGAATGTAGTTGATTTATAGCTGTATTTCTTAAATTCTGTAAGCCTGCTTTAGCTTGATCTGCAAATGCTTCTTTTGGATTAGCTCCTGATGCTATATCCGATAAAATATTACCACCAGTTTTCAAAGCTTCATCTTTCAATAAATGTAATCCTGATACTAACGAAGGTTTAAGATACCGAAATAAACTTGCAAATAAACTTCCAAGACCACGCCCACGTTGAATAGTTGGGTATGATTGTAACAGTGGTCCTATTTCGTCTATACTTCCACCAGCTTGTGATAGGTAATATTTAATGTACTCACGATGCATGTTTGAAAAAAACAATACACTTTATGACATTTGTTTTTATTTATATAGTTTTTTAAAAAAGTTTAAAGTGTAATACAACTTTTGTTGGATAATAGTTTGGTACAAAATCAATTTTTTTACCATACTGATCACAAATATTAATAGCTATACTCTCAAAAATCTTTTTTCCCACAGGTACGTATTGAATATTTTTAAATTCTGTATTAATTTGTTTTCTACAGTTTTCAATATTTATTGCACGTAAGGCTCTTATTTTATTATTTCCAAAAATTTCTGGTTGAATAATATCACTATATACCATTACCATGCCTCTTTTTTCATCATTATGCTTATCCACAGTACGCTTAAAAATATCAATCAATACTTTTTTGTAATTTGCAATGTCCTTTTTTTGCTGAAAGAGTTCTTTCATCATATCTGGTATAGTATAGTTATGATTTTGTTTTAAATAATAACTCTCTGTATCAAAAGTTTTTGACAAGCGCACAAGTTTTAATTGGTCTGCAGCCGAAACTGCTTTATAAGTAATATTTTTAAATATTTCATCATCTAATAAAATTGCCATTACTTCTGTTTGAAATTCTCTTAGTATCTGGTCTCGGGTAAACCCTTCAGATGGCGTTAAATTATTGATAAGTGTAGGTACGAAATTTATTTTCCAATCATCATATTTAAATAATGCGCTTTCCTCAGGATAAAACGTGTAACCAATACGTTTTTTTACTCTTTCTTTGTTCTTACCTACTAAGACTTCATGCACGCCCAATGAAATCGTCACACAAGTTTCTTTATTATAGATGTCAGTTTGCAGGTAATCATGCATAAATATTTCTGAAAGACCAACTTTCCAGTTGCCTTTTGTTAAATCTAAATGTGTTGGTATTCTGTTTTCAAAAGTTGATAATGTATTATCCGGAAAATAATTAATAGAATCATTACTAAATAAGGTAAGGTAAAATTCATCTCGTGAATCCATACTCGCAATTTATATTATTTACTTATAAGATGTCCAATAGGGTGGAGTATTTAATTTTTTATATTGTTTAGGTGGAGACCGGCTTATTGATGATAGTTTTCGTTTGCTTGTATTTCGCTCTACTGGATACTTTGATAAAATACTTTGTCTTATAAATGAACCTGTTGTATGTAATCGCTGTCTCGTATTTATAGGAGATTTTTCAGGAAGTGCTACTGTAATAACGCCACCTTTATTTGTATCAAACATTCTTACATTGGCATTTGAAGATAACCTTCTAGTTAAACGTTCATCTGGTAATGTCTCTTCTAAAGCTAGTTTTTGCGCAGCTTCCTCTTCATCCGTTTCAAAATCATCAACGTCCATATCAGGATCGTCTATTTGTTGCTTATATTGTTGTTGCTGTTGTTGCTCCTTTACTGGATCAAAATTAAAAACGTCATCATCTATATTATCAAAATTTATTGAATGTTTTTCTACTAATGGTTGCAAATCGTATTGTGTTCCCTTATTTTTTAACAGTTTAAATTTGGTTTGAGTATAAGCATTTTTTGAATCAGTATTTTTTCCGTTTTCTTTCATATATGCAGTAGGTAATAACGAGATTCTTCTTTTCTGATTACCGTATTTCATTAAATTTTGTCTATATAAGTACCATTTCTGAATAGTATTAAGATTCTTATTGTATAACACTTTTTTCATGTTCTGATCCAAAATATTTAAGTTTTTATCATCGTCCATTAACTTTTTCAATTTATTGAAAACTTCTGTGGGTATAACAACCATACGTTGCATATTATTCATTTTATGTTTGATAATCACTTATTAGCTTGCCAATAATACCTGATAACACTGTTCCTATTAATACGGGTAAGAAACCACCTTTCTGTATAAGTATTTTACGTTTTGATTTTAAACTATTTTTTGGACAAGCTAAATATCTTAACACTTTTTTCTTGTTTTTGATAATTGAAAAATGTTTCTTAGAAAGTTTATTATTTCCGTTTACAGTATTAATCACAATTTCAACTAACGCCTTTATGACATCATCATCGCAACTTTTTAAAATACTATTTCGAATTTTTTTTTTAGAATTTTTCAATAGCCGTAATATATGTTGGTTTTTCTTCAATAGCTTCATATTTTTTGCAATATATTTTATTATTTAAATCATTAGTATTACAATAACATACACAATAATTTTTTTCAAAAATATTGCTACGAATGAGGAATAATTCGTTACCGTTTTGAGTCAAGTCTAACACAATGTAACCGTATGGCAACGATGTGATCTCATTATATACCTTTAGAAACTCTCGAAAATTTTCAGGATAAATTTGGCGTGCTAAAGGTATAATCTGAGATTTGTCGCGTGGATTTTTAAACAGCACTAAATATTTAACATTCAATGATATATCACGACAAAATTTACCCTGGTGAAACACATTCTGAATCAATAAAATTATTGATAAATTCCTATGATGCGAACCTTTAGTAAATAGCTCACACACTTGTTTATTATAAGTATCAATCATTAAATCATCTAAAATTATTAAAATTTTATCATTATTCTCATTGTTTATTTTTTCTGGTAAATTGTTATAAAATTCAATATTTGGAAAATTTATATTTTTAGGTACAGCAGCTGATTCAGGATTACACCAAATTATTTTTGTTATATTCGGTTTTATTAAGTTTTTATTTTGTTTTATTAAATTACATATAAAAGTCGTTTTTCCGCACCCAGAAGGGCCCGCAATAATCATAGTAAATGGATGTAAAAATGGCAACATTTCTTATATTTTTAAATTTTTTAATCTGCTTATTAAATTTTCAAATTTGTTTTTAAAGTTTTCCATAACTTCGACTGCGTCTCTAAATTTAAAGCTTAATGTAACACAAGAACAAGTATCTGGACCTGATGTAGCTTCATTTTGTGACCAAATGCAATTAGTGAAGTGGTTACCATATTTAGATTTTGTAGTCCCATTGTGTTTTGCATATTTTAATTCCTCCAAAAGTTTTTCAAATTTTTTAAAGTTTGTATAATCCATATACTCGCTATATTCATTTAAAAAATTACTAATAATTTCAATTTTTTGATCTACACTCATTATATTATAAAATTATAAAAAATTATTACTTAAACTTATAACTGATTGCTCGTTCCTATAATTTGTTTTGTTTAATGTTAGAATGCAAATCTAAAACTAATTTTTGCTTTAAAATTCAGTTCCTTTTATAAGAATTTTTTCCATTATCTCAACTATAAATCCAATTATTATAAAATTCACATTGTTATACGCATTATTCTACTTTTTATCAAACAACAGAAATTTTTTTCTAAAAAAGTAAATAGGTATAAAGCAGTAGAAAATATAACGCAGAAAAAAAATTTCTGTAAAATAATTTTAATCAATATATATATATATATCTATATATATATATATATATATATGAGATAATATTGATTACAATGTCATAATGTTTAAATGCAAGTTCAAAATCAGGAAAATAAGTTTTTAATATACAAATTAAAACAAGTTTTTCGTTATAAGAAATTGAAATGAAATAATTTTTAATAAACCAAATGTGTAAAAGTTTTATATGGTAGACCACAAAAGAGAATAGTGGTGTAGTAAATTTTATTTTATTAAAATTGAAAGTGAAACTTATATTCGGATTATATACCGTCGAAGAAAACTCGAAAAAGTATGTGCTTGAATTGTGCAAAAAATATATGTGGATATTGGGACAAATCAAAATGAAAAAAAGTTGTGTTGTGAAGATTTTATATTGAAAAGTATATGGATTTTCTGGACCAACTGAGAATTTTAAAATTTCAAAAAAAATTTGTTTTTGTATGGAAAAAAGTGGTCCAGAACATACATATCTATATGGTAGACCACAAAAGCGAAATAAAGTTACTATGCGTGAATTTATTGTGGTGTAGTAAATTTTATTTTATTTTAAATTGAAAGTGAAACTTATATTCGGATTATATACCGTCGAAGTGAATTCTAAAAAGTATGTGCGTGAATTGTGCAAAAAATATATGTGGATATCGGGACAAAGCAAAATGGAAAAAAGTTGTGTTGTGAAGATTTTATATCGAAAAGTATATGTATGTTCTGGCTCAACTGACACAATTTTAAATTTTCAAAAAACTTGATTATTTTGTAGTTTTGTATGGAAAAAACTGTGCCAGAACATACATATCTATATGGTAGACCACAAAAGCGAAATAAAGTTACTATGCGTGAATTTATTGTGGTGTAGTAAATTTTATTTTATTTTAAATTGAAAGTGAAACTTATATTCGGATTATATACCGTCGAAGTGAATTCTAAAAAGTATGTGCGTGAATTGTGCAAAAAATATATGTGGATATCGGGACAAAGCAAAATGGAAAAAAGTTGTGTTGTGAAGATTTTATATCGAAAAGTATATGTATGTTCTGGCTCAACTGAGACAATTTTAAATTTTCAAAAAACTTGATTATTTTGTAGTTTTGTATGGAAAAAACTGTGCCAGAACATACATATCTATACTACTAGTAACTCTAATAAAGCGAGAGCTAGAAATTTGATCGATTTATAACTTATATAGAGCTTATTTTTCCAAATTCTAAACTAGTAGCTTTAACGATGTTACTTGGGTATATTTTATTTTTTTCATTTAGAACAATAATATTTAGTAAACTTAATATAATTTTTTTTTTTTTATTTTTTTTTTTTATAATAATTTTTTTTATAATATTTTTTTTTTATTGAGAACAATAATATTTTGTAAATTTAATATAATACATTTTTATTTTTGTATATATGTACCTTTATAATTTTTTTTATAGAAGTAGAAATAAATTTTCTTTTAATATATCAATGTTGAAATTAAAATATTTGAAATATATTTTTTTTATTATTATTATTATATCTGTTCTTGAGTTTCTACTGAATTTATTATTCATGTACATTTGAATTTTATGTATCTTTTATATGAAAACAGCGCGGTTATTAACATTATTATTAAAAAAGACAAAGAAATGATTAAAATATTTGTACTGGTAAATATTGTATGTTGCGAGTTTGTGATATAGTTTGTATTGCGAAATTTTTGAAGTTTTTCTAGGCTTACGCTGAATTTTTTAAGATCAAACTCCTCCAAGTGATTTATTAGTAGAGATTTAAGGATTTCTGTTTCTGAGAAATGTATTATTTCATTGTTTAGAAGATTTTCGAAGTCATAAGTCGAAGATTCGATTTTTAAATCTCCTAAATGAGCTTCTAAAGTAATATATCGCGAAAAAGCTTTACAGCCTTGTTCTAGTTTTAAGATTCCTGTATTAATTAAGTTTTCAGTATATGATTTATCTTGACATGAAATTTTTAAATATGTTGGTTTTGATATAACATACTCCTATAACCAGGCATTATTTTCAAAAAGATCAACGTGATTGATTGTAAAAATTTCTAATTCGCAGTTGTAAGTTTTTTTTTCTCCTGACATAAGTCTAGTTACACAATTTTGTGTATTAAAATTAAAATTTGCCTAATTTGGATTCTTGTATTAAATCTATGAATTAATTTTGTATAAAAATTAAATTATTAGATATTAAACTCATGATATTAGCTACTTCGTCAAAAGAATGTAAGATGTAAGTGAGATTACGATCGAGAACTATTTTGTCAATAATATTATCAATCTCTTTTCTAATTCGATTGAAATTGTTGTTAAGTTTTGTACTTGTTAAATTAAGATTTTCAATTAGATTTGTTATTAATGTAGTTTGTGTGTCTTGTATATGAAATAAATCGAGTTGTTGGTGAATGATATGTTCCAAAGTTGCGTCTATTCGTTTTGCATCTTCTGAATCCATAACTCCAGATCCTTTCCTAACCCATTTATTAATCCACTCTTTGAACGTTTATTTATTGGCCTAAAAATTTGATCTATTTTTTCGTTATTTTTATTTATTTCTGATTTCAGATTGTCTAATAATTGGTAAGATAATTTACAATTATCTGTTTTTTAAGTATTGGTATTTTTAGTATATAGAAAACCTAGAGTGTTTAAATTTGTATTTAATACAGTTGTTTTTTTCGAAATTTGTTTTGTTTAGATGAAAAATAAATTTCCAATCGGCTAAGACTTTTTTTATAGTGCCTATTTCTTCAGTATAAATACCAGCATTCGTAAGTGGTAAATTTGATGGCAACGTCAGACGTAAATGGCAAAATAATATAAATATTCTAAAAGAAAAAGACAGAAAAAAAACAATGATTTCAATACCATTAAAAAACATTAGAAAAAAAAATTTAATATATTTATGTGTATATATTTTCATTTTACTCGACGAATAATTTTAAGAGATTATTATGTACTACTTTATGTTTGTTACTTATTTTTATAACAGAATTTACTGCTGATTTTATATCTATTATTTCATTATTTTTTCTTTTCTAGAAGTACTTTGTCTCCGATTTGGAATTTGGTTTCTTTAGCGTTTTTATCATACATTATTTTAGATTTTTCTTTAGCTTGGAAATGATTTTTCCGTACAATGTCGTAACCGTATTGTAAACGAGTTTTTAGTTCACAAGTGTAATCATCGTAGTTGTACAATGGTTGAATGGATTGAGATAAAGCGGATGGTATTTCAGCTTTAAATCCGAATAAAATTTCGTAAGGTGTATATTTAGTAGAGGTGAGAGGTGTTGTAATATAACAAAAAACTGCGTAATCTAACCAGGAGTCCCAATTATCAGGATCTTTGGACGCGTAACTCCTAAGATAATCACCCAAGCAGCGATGTGAACGCTCTTTAGCACCATTACTTTGCGGATGATAAGGATTGGTTTGGATTTTATATATTTCAAACATTTTCCAAGTCTTTTTAAAAATATCACATAAAAAGTTTGGACCTTGATCGGTCAAAAGAATTTTCGGTGTCCCCAATGTACATACTATTTTTCTAACGTAAAATTCAGGAATAGGAACAGCTTGTATAAACCGAGTAAGGTCATCTTGAAACGTTAGTATGTACTTTTTTCCACTAATTGACTCCTACTATATCTAAAGCGACTTTTTCAAATGGATGTTTCGCTGTAGTAGTTATTTCCATGGTACATTTATTTTTATTATACATTTTATTTTTCTGACAAACAACACAAGTCGTTATATAATTTTTCACATCTTTGAGCATATTATTCCATCTGAATTTTGTTTTAAGTCTACGTATAGTTCTAGAGATTCCCTGGTGGCCACCAGCTGGTGCGTCATGGTATTCAAAAAGTACATTTTTTATTTCCATAGGATCTACTAGTGTTATTATTTTATTATTATTTAAAGAAGTAGTGGATTCAAGTATTGGACTGCTTTCAGATGCATTATCATCTTTATTTACTGTAATAAATTGTACACGAGATTTGTCATTGGTCTTGGATTTTGAGCGTGTTGCAATTTGTATTTGTGTAGTATTAAGTCTAGAAAGTGCATCAGCATTAGAATTGAGATGCCCTGACTTGTGAATAACGGAATATGTATACTCTTCCAGTTTAATACGCCATTGCATTATTCTGGAAAATGGATCCTGTATATTGAATAACCATACGAGCGGTTTGTGATGTGTAACTACAGTGAAATTTCTACCATAAACATAGGGACGAAAGTGCGTCACTGCCCATACTAAGGCTAGTGCCTCTTTTTCTATTGTAGTGTATTTTTTTTTCCGCCGTATTTAGCACTCGACTTGCGTAGGCGATTGGTAGGTCGTGCTTAGATGGATTGCAAGACAGCTCCTATAGCCTCGTTGCTGGCATCAGTCGTTATAAAGAATGGTTCATTAAAATTTGGATACTGAAGTATTGGACTTGATACTATTGCTTGCTTTAAATTATTAAAGGCTTCATCGCAAAAAGCATCACATTTAAAAATAGTGTCCTTTTTTAAAAGTTTATTTATAGGAGTTGCTATTTTAGCGAAATTTGGGATGAATTTCCTATAGTAACCAATAAGTGCTAAGAAAGATTTAAAAAAAGAATATTGGTAAGTGGCATAATTGAATTAACAGACTGAATTTTTTTCGGATCCGGTTTAGTACCTTCTTCTGAAATAACATGACCTAAGTACATTACCTCTTTGTGTAAAAACTTACACTTATCAGGCTGTAATTTGAGATTGTAATGTTGTAAAGCTTTTAACACACTTTTTAATTTTTGATGATGATCTAAATTTTTTCCATAGATGATTATATCATCAAGATATACCAGACATTTTATACCTTGTAATCCTGATAACACCACGTTCATTAGACGTTGGAAAGTAGGTTGAGCATTTCGTAAACCAAATGGCATACGATTGAATTCATACTGGCCATGGGAAGTACTAAAAGACGTTTTAGGTTTATCAATTTCTTGAACCTTTATTTGGTGGAAACCACTTGCCAAATTTAGAGTACTAAAACATTTGGATTCACCTACCTGTTCTAAAATATCCTCGATGTTTGGCAGGGAAAAGCATCAGGAATTGTTGCTTCATTTAAATTTCGGAAATCAACAGCAACTCTCTACTTTTGCTGTTCATCGAATCCGATTTTTTTTTGGGACAACTAACAATGGCGAGTTCCAAGGACTTGAACTCTCTCTCACTACACCTGCTTTAAGCATTGAATCTATTTGTTTATTTATTTCACTTTTATGGATTTCAGCTAATCGGTAAGGTCTGATTTTTACTGGGGGTTTTGAAGGATCGGTTCGGATTTCGTGTTCTATAGCATTTGTAGCAGTTAACGAATCGCCTTCGAGAAAAAAAAGTTGATAAAACTCTCTACCTATATCGAGAATTTAATTTTTTTTCCAAGGTTTAGATGGTTTCGATTTAATTTTTCCCCCAATGTATTTAATCTATGTTTCACCTGATTTACTTTATTTGTATTTACGAAATTATAAACTGAATATTCATTTATTGGAGAAATTTTTATGTCCAATTTTTCATCTATTTCAACGTCATGTTCACTAGGATTAATTATACTAATAAAAATATAACCATTTACGGGTTTTACTATAGTGCTAGCTATTAACAAACCCATATTGTTTTTATAATTAGATTTTGGTATAACAAGAATTTCATTTTGATATTTTATAGGACCATATTTAATAATTTTTTCTGTTCTAGGTGGAATAACTATATTAACTTTTTTCGTTTCAAAAGAAATTTGGCATCTTCGCCCTTGAAATTAAATATATCTTGATTTTTGTTGTAATCAATTACTGCTTTAGTTTTTCCTAAAAAGTATTCCCCTATTATACCATCTTGAAGTAGTGGAAAATCAGATTTTACTATGTGAAATGTAACTGGAAAATTGACAGAATTCGAGATATTTATTTTTAAAGAAACTTTTCCCAAAGTATTAATTGGTTCATCAGTAATACCTTTCATTTCAGTTGTACATAAATCAACGATTGTATCATCATTTAATGCACTTGCTTTAATTAAACAAATTCCAGCACCAGAATCAATAAGAAATCTAGCGCAATTATTTTGTGTACCCGCAACATTAAGTTTTATTATACTTGAAAAAGTTTTATTACTTTCTTGACTTAAAAAAATTTGATTTTGTATGACGTTAGTATCAGTTTTTAATTTAGATTTATTTGTTAAGCAGCATTGATTATTGGATTTAAATTTTTCATTATTAATTTTTTTTATTAATTTGTTGTTGGATTTTGTAGAATTTAATTCAGTTGAAAAAATCTCAAGGATTTAAAATCAATTAAATCCTTGAGATTTTTTTTATTTAAATTCGCTATAGGTTTTACAATTTTAGAATGAATTGATAATTTTTTGTTTTGTTGAATATTTTCATTTTTAATATTTTGTAATTTTGGAGTTTGTGAATTTTAATTTAATAAATTTGAATTTTCTGATTTGAATTTATACAATTGAATTTATTTTTATTGAATTTATACAATTGATTCTCGATAAATAAAAAAAAAATTAAGAATTTGTTTATGACTTACATTAGTTTCATATTTGTTGAACTGCGATGATTTATGATGAATTAAATTTTGAAGTTCAGTTAGAATGTCTTTGATGAGATGTTGATAATGGAATTCGATGTTGTTGATGTTAATGCTGATTTAAAACTGAGTTTGCGTTGATGTATAACTAAAGCTGAGTTGAAAAATCTCTTGTTTTTTATAGATGAATTTCGTCAATAATTTATTTGGTTCACTTGTTTTCACAAATGTTTTGTTAATTCTATATTTATTTTTGAAAACTATCCAGTATTTTTTTTTATATATATATATTTAACTTAAGTTCTTTGAAATATTTTATAATATATATATATTTAATGAGGATAAACATATGCTTTGTTTAATCCGTCCTGTCACGGTCGCCAAAAATTGTTATGATTCTAACAATTTTTACTAGATAGTTTAAAAACAAACACAATATTTAATTTATTTATTATATTTATTTAATAAATTCATGATTTTATTATATGTTGTATTATAATAGCACTGTTTTTTTGTAGACGGGTATATTGTATAGTAAATTTTTACATTGAAAACAACAACAATTTGTTGGCAAAAAAATTAGAATTACAGTAGTTATTTATATATTGCAAATGAATTGTAATTGATAAATAGTTCATAATATGACATGTAGATGACTCTGTTGTCAATATTCCGTTTCATTTAATTTTATTTCTCTTATTTCAAATACATTGGACCAAAAAGGCATAGCCTATGTTTTTTTTACATTAAAAAATGTCAATTTATTAAAGAAAAAAAGCAAGTTTTATATATTTTAATGATATTTAATGATTTTCTTTTTTACTTTTATAAAACTCAAAGTTAATGTGATTTAAAAAAAAAATTATCAGCTGATAAATTCAATTGTGATTGCAATAAAAAAAACTGTCGCCTTATTTTCAGTGAATCGTTTTTTTGCAAAAATTTTGCAATACAATATACCCGTCTACAAAAAAACAGGGCTAATATAATGTTACAATAATTTTAACTGATTTATATAATATTGTATTTTTTTGAATACAATCTTTTAATTTACTACTTTTAATTTATAAAACTCGAATAACTGAACTATTCACTGCAACGATCTGAATGTAAGTGTTCTTTTTTAATTAATTTACCTTTTAAGATAATTGAATGTAATTAAGTGCTTACTGCATCAATTTTAAAAGGTAAATTTGATTTATTAATTTTTAATATTGAATTTTTACACGCGCAAAGTTGTTGATGTTAATCTACGTGCTAACCCGGCTAAAACGGAGTTGATGCTCTTCACTACGAGAACCAAAATTCCGGTCTTCACCTGTCCTAGTTTGGATGGAGTAAGACTGCATCTTACCCCAACGATAAAGTACGTCAGTGTGGTACTTGACTCTAAATTGAGTTGGAAACTCAGTATCGAAAACAGAGTCAAAAAGGCCTACGTAGCTTTATATTCATGCAAGCAGATGCTTGGTAAAAAATGGGGACTTAAATCGCGTATGGTTTTATGGATGTACACCGCAAATGTACACCCAATTCTCACATATGGCTCGATAGTTTGGTGGCCAACAATGAGAAGAAAATACAACTGTACAAAGCTAGGTAGTGTTCAGAGGAGGGCATGTATGTGCGTCACGGGAGCATTAAGAATAACGCCAGGTAACGCACCGGATGCAATCCTCTGCCTCCTCCCACTAGACCTCCATATCAAACTACTAGCCGCAAATAGTGCGGTAAGACTCAAAGAAAATGGGTACTGGCGGGAAAAACCTTACGGGCACAGCAATACTCTTGGCACGATCGACAATAAGCTGGTCCCAACATCCACGGATTACTCTGTCCCTAAATTGGAACTGAACAAGAGGTTCAGTGTTAAAATTCTAACTAGAAAGGAGTGGAATCGGTGTAACATGCTAAAGGGCTTAGACACGGTACTCTAGACCGATGGTTCAAAGATGGACTGTGGTGTAGGTGCAGGGGTCTTCTCCGAATCATGCAACATAGCACAAAAATTCCGATTTGTGGACAAGTCCAGCGTCTTCCAGCGGAAATGCTAGCAATCTGGAAAGCATGCCAGCTTGCGAGAGAAGACACCTCTCCCAAATATAATATAGCGGTGGCAACGGATACCCAGGCTACTATTTTGGCTCTCAACTCCGCTCTAATATCCTCAAAACTAGTTGAAAAATGCTCAGACCAGCTTGTATCTTTAAGCAACGTAGCGAACGTCACTCTAATCTGTGTTCCAGGTCACAGGAACATATACGAAAATCAAACGGCGGATGAAGTAGCAAGGGAAGGCTCAAGCATGGACGCCGCGTTGGCGGAGCATGTGGAGATCCCCATCAATACGGTTAAGAAACCCTTACATCCACTTCCTAGCCTTAGCCGAGGCAAGATGGAAGGGGCTAACAACATGTAAGACAGCCAGAAGTACATGGCCGTCCTACGACCAAAACAAAACAAACAAACTCCTTCTATTATCCCGTACAGCTATGGCCAGAACTATAGCTGTATACACGGGGAACTGGCCAATAGGAGAACATGCCGCCAAGATGGGTATCCCATTCAACCAAACATGCCGCAGCTGCAAAGAATTAAGTAAGAAGGAAACAGTGACACACTTCGTGTGCAACTGTCCAGCACTGGCGAGAGCCAGGCACCGCTCACTTGGCAGCTGCAACCTACGCGACCTAAACGATCTAGCATGGACGCGCCCAACGAGCCAGACACAGTTCTTAAACGCAACGAAATGGATCTAAAAAACCACCCCCTAGCCCAACATGACCTTAGTGTTGACGAGTATAAGTGGTATCAAAACGGTACTATAGTGCTAAATGGTAATTGATTACCCGGGTAGGGTGATTCTCGCCACTTTAACCAACCAACCAATTCTCTTATTGGAAAATCATTATATTAATCTTTAAATAATCCGGGAATTTTTTTATTTACTTTGGATATAACAATAGGAAAATTATCAATTAAATCACTCGTATCATATTGATCTATATTTTCATTAATCTCATCTTTATAAAAATACAATTCATCACCAATTTATTCGGCTTCAATATTTAAAATGAATGAATCAGTATCTGTTGCTAATAATTTCTTTCTTTTACCATATTTTTTTTTTTTCAAATATACATATTGTTGAAACATTATTAATTTGTATATGTCTAATATTTATTTAATGTTATTGTTTTATTTTTCCAAAAACTTGCAACCAAATTTTCATCTATAATTTTTCTACTTTGGTATATATTTTTAGCGATTTGTTTTTGCATTAAAGGATTGTCTTAAGAGGCCTTTGCCCAAAAAGTAAAATTATATCTGGTATACTTCGTTTTGTTATACTATACATGGTGTGTATAACAATTTAAAAATATGCATACACAAAATGTTCGGCAACATACATTTTGTATAACACAAAATTTTTATTTTGAGTAAATGAACATAATTTCAAATTGTTTTCTACTAAGTTGAGAATATTATTCCTATGTGCCTTTGTTGTTGTTTTTATTTTACGATGGTTTTATTGCTGTGGTTATTTCTTGATCCTTTTTTATATTTGTTACCTGCTATGAGTTTTTTCTTATATCCATTCAAAAGGATATAAGTTTTTATATTTAAATTTCAAATTTAAATATTTTTCTATTTTTCTTATGTTTGGGGAAAAAATCAAATATGCGATCGTAGTTTAATTTATACCGAATGAATGCATTAATTTTATTCTACGTACATACTCGTATATATTTTTTAGAAATTATAGTATGTATGTATATTACTTATAATGAAAAAATTGGTAAATATTAAATTGAGCAAGTTCATTGAAAAGTAATATACATAATGTTGATATTTTTAAAATAACATGGCGCACATATATGAGATATCCTCTTTATTATTTATTCGTATTCATTATTCATTATTATAATATTAATAATATTCCCGTTTGAACATGCTATTGAGTTTTCCTATTTATACTTTTTTAAACCTACTCGACTGAGTTTTAGCACATTCAACAAAAAAACTATTAAACCCCTAAAAAACTATAAATATTCTGAATATAGAAAACGAAAAAAATCTAAAATATTGAAATTTAAAATTTAAATGAAAATACTTGCATATAACAAAAACATGTATAAGAAAATGCAAAAAAAAAGTATGTATACCCAAAATAAGAAAGGATATAGAGAACAACGAGAGAGATATAGTTACAAAAAATAATAGCGAATATAACAATTTACAACCGACGATCCTATTAGGAATTAGTGGAACTATTTTCTGTATAACAATTTCAAATTAATATTTTTTTAGAAAATTTTGGAAAAAATTACTTCCTTAATTTTCTATTATTTTTGAAAATTTTAATTAAGAAAATGTTGGGAAAAGAGTAAATTTAAAAAATGACTTAATTTTATGAATTTATTTTCTTTAGTTTAGTTTTTATTCCATATCAAAGTTTGAAAATATAATTGCTGTTAAATCAAAATTAGAGCCAAAAATCAAAATCCGGGCTGCCTAGTGTAGATTAATTTTATAAAGACTACTTGTCTTCCAAATTTCACCCAAATCGGATGAAAATTGTGGAAAAAATCTAGGTCGCAACGTTTTTTTTGTATGGAAATGACAAATCATTTTAAATTTCCAGACAACCTAGGTCGAAAATGAAAAAAAGGGCTGCCTAGTGTAGATTCGTTTTATAAAGACTACTTGTCTTCCAAATTTCACCGAAATTGGATGAATTGGATGAAGATGTTTTCCATCTAGGTCGCAACGTTTTTTTTGTATGGAAATGACATTTTTTTTTAAATTTCCAGACAACCTAGGTCAAAAGGTTAAAAAATCTACATAGTGTAAAAGGTAGGTCTATTACCAACCATTTGCAAAAAACCAGATCAAAATCCGATATTTACAGCTCAAGTTATCTGCTCCAGCGCAAAACCTTATCTTACTTTTTGGGCAAATGCCTCTTAATAAATTTAACATTTAATCTATTTGTAACATTTTCCATTTGTTTACCAAAAACACTATTATTCATTAATTTAAAAGTCTTTTTCAAAATCATTATCAGCCAGTTTTCTTAATACAGTATAGTAGTATAGATATGTATGTTCTGGCACAGTTTTTTCCATACAAAACTACAAAATAATCAAGTTTTTTGAAAATTTAAAATTGTCTCAGTTGAGCCAGAACATACATATACTTTTCGATATAAAATCTTCACAACACAACTTTTTTCCATTTTGCTTTGTCCCGATATCCACATATATTTTTTGCACAATTCACGCACATACTTTTTAGAATTCACTTCGACGGTATATAATCCGAATATAAGTTTCACTTTCAATTTAAAATAAAATAAAATTTACTACACCACAATAAATTCACGCATAGTAACTTTATTTCGCTTTTGTGGTCTACCATATAGATATGTATGTTCTGGCTCAACTGAGACAATTTTAAATTTTCAAAAAACTTGATTATTTTGTTGTTTTGTATGGAAAAAACTGTGCCAGAACATACATATCTATATGGTAGACCACAAAAGCGAAATAAAGTTACTATGCGTGAATTTATTGTGGTGTAGTAAATTTTATTTTATTTTAAATTGAAAGTGAAACTTATATTCGGATTATATACCGTCGAAGTGAATTCTAAAAAGTATGTGCGTGAATTGTGCAAAAAATATATGTGGATATCGGGACAAAGCAAAATGGAAAAAAGTTGTGTTGTGAAGATTTTATATCGAAAAGTATATGTATGTTCTGGCTCAACTGAGACAATTTTAAATTTTCAAAAAACTTGATTATTTTGTAGTTTTGTATGGAAAAAACTGTGCCAGAACATACATATCTATATGGTAGACCACAAAAGCGAAATAAAGTTACTATGCGTGAATTTATTGTGGTGTAGTAAATTTTATTTTATTTTAAATTGAAAGTGAAACTTATATTCGGATTATATACCGTCGAAGTGAATTCTAAAAAGTATGTGCGTGAATTGTGCAAAAAATATATGTGGATATCGGGACAAAGCAAAATGGAAAAAAGTTGTGTTGTGAAGATTTTATATCGAAAAGTATATGTATGTTCTGGCTCAACTGAGACAATTTTAAATTTTCAAAAAACTTGATTATTTTGTAGTTTTGTATGGAAAAAACTGTGCCAGAACATACATATCTATACTACTAAGAAATTTAAAAAAAAATTGGCATAAAAAAGCCAACTAAATTATTTTTTTTTGTTAATATATGTTGAATTATATGTTAAATTACGATTAACATATTTAGAAATATAAAATTAGCTGAATAAAGTTGTTATTTTAAATTTTTCTTTATAAAAATTAAGAAATTTATAAAAAAATTGGCATAAAAAAGTCAACTGAATTATTTTTTTGTTAATATGTGTTGAATTATATGTTAAATTACGATTAACATATTTAGAAATATAAATTTAGCTGAATAAAGTTGTTATTTTAAATTTTTCTTTATAAAAATTAAGAAATTTATAAAAAAATTGGCATAAAAAAGTCAACTAAATTATGTTTTTTTTTTGTTAAATATACGTTGAATTATATGTTAAATTACGACTAACATATTTAGAAATATAAATTTAGCTGAATAAATTTAAATTTTTCTTTATAAAAATTAAGAATAATATAAAAAAATTGGCTTAAAAAAGTCAACTAAATTATGTTTTTTTTTGTTAAATATATGTTGAATTATATGTTAAATTACAGTTAACATATTTAGAAATATAAAATTAGCTGAATAAAGTTGTTATTGTAAATTTTTCTTTATAAAAATTAAGAAATTTATAAAAAAATTGGCATAAAAAAGTCAACTAAAGTATTTTTTTTTGTTAATATATGTTGAATATGTATGTTTAATTACGATTAACATATTTAGAAATATAAATTTAGCTGAATAAAGTTGTTATTTTAAATTTTTCTTTATAAAAATTAAGAAATTTATAAAAAAATTGGCATAAAAAAGTCAATTGAATTATTTTTTTGTTAATATGTGTTGAATTATATGTTAAATTACGATTAACATATTTAGAAATATAAATTTAGCTGAATAAAGTTGTTATTTTAAATTTTTCTTTATAAAAATTAAGAAATTTATAAAAAAATTGGCATAAAAAAGTCAACTAAATTATATTTTTTTGTTCATATATGTTGAATTATATGTTAAATTGCGACTAACATATTTAGAAATATAAATTTAGCTTAATAAAGTTGTTATTTTAAACTTTTCTTTATAAGAATTAAGAAATTTATAAAAAAATTGGCATAAAAAAGTCAACTAAATTATTTTTTTTTGTTAATATATGTTGAATTATATGTTAAATTACGATTAACATATTTAGAAATATAAATTTTTTTTTGTTAATATATGTTGAATTATATGTTTAATTACGATTAACATATTTAGAAATATAAATCTAGCTGAATAAAGTTTTTATTTTAAATTTTTCTTTATAAGAATTAAGAAATTTAAAAAAAAAAATTGGCATAAAAAAGTCAACTAAATTATTTTTTTTTGTTGATATATGTTGAATTATATGTTAAATTACGATTAACATATTTAGAAATATAAATTTAGCTGAATAAAGTTGTTATTTTAAATTTTTCTTTATAAGAATTAAGAAATTTATAAAAAAATTGGCATAAAAAAGCCAACTAAATTATTTTTTTTTGTTAATATATGTTGAATTATATGTTAAATTACGATTAACATATTTAGAAATATAAAATTAGCTGAATAAAGTTGTTATTTTAAATTTTTCTTTATAAAAATTAAGAAATTTATAAAAAAATTGGCATAAAAAAGTCAACTGAATTATTTTTTTGTTAATATGTGTTGAATTATATGTTAAATTACGATTAACATATTTAGAAATATAAATTTAGCTGAATAAAGTTGTTATTTTAAATTTTTCTTTATAAAAATTAAGAAATTTATAAAAAAATTGGCATAAAAAAGTCAACTAAATTATGTTTTTTTTTGTTAAATATACGTTGAATTATATGTTAAATTACGACTAACATATTTTGAAATATAAATTTAGCTGAATAAAGTTGTTATTTTAAATTTTTCTTTATAAAAATTAAGAAATTTATAAAAAAATTGGCATAAAAAAGTCAACTGAATTATTTTTTTGTTAATATGTGTTGAATTATATGTTAAATTACGATTAACATATTTAGAAATATAAATTTAGCTGAATAAAGTTGTTATTTAATATTTTTCTTTATAAGAATTAAGAAATTTAAAAAAAAATTGGCATAAAAAAGTCAACTAAATTATTTTTTTTTGTTAATATATATTGAATTATATGTTTAATTACGATTAACATATTTAGAAATATAAATTTAGCTGAATAAAGTTGTTATTGTAAATTTTTCTTTATAAAAATTAAGAAATTTATAAAAAAATTGGCATAAAAAAGTCAACTAAAGTATTTTTTTTTGTTAATATATGTTGAATGTGTATGTTTAATTACGATTAACATATTTAGAAATATAAATTTAGCTGAATAAAGTTGTTATTTTAAATTTTTCTTTATAAAAATTAAGAAATTTATAAAAAAATTGGCATAAAAAAGTCAATTGAATTATTTTTTTGTTAATATGTGTTGAATTATATGTTAAATTACGATTAACATATTTAGAAATATAAATTTAGCTGAATAAAGTTGTTATTTTAAATTTTTCTTTATAAAAATTAAGAAATTTATAAAAAAATTGGCATAAAAAAGTCAACTAAATTATATTTTTTTGTTCATATATGTTGAATTATATGTTAAATTGCGACTAACATATTTAGAAATATAAATTTAGCTTAATAAAGTTGTTATTTTAAACTTTTCTTTATAAGAATTAAGAAATTTAAAAAAAAATTGGCATAAAAAAGTCAACTAAATTTTTTTTTTTTGTTAATATATGTTGAATTATATGTTAAATTACGATTAACATATTTAGAAATATAAATTTTTTTTTGTTAATATATGTTGAATTATATGTTTAATTACGATTAACATATTTAGAAATATAAATCTAGCTGAATAAAGTTTTTATTTTAAATTTTTCTTTATAAGAATTAAGAAATTTAAAAAAAAAAATTGGCATAAAAAAGTCAACTAAATTATATTTTTTTGTTCATATATGTTGAATTATATGTTAAATTGCGACTAACATATTTAGAAATATAAATTTAGCTTAATAAAGTTGTTATTTTAGACTTTTCTTTATAAGAATTAAGAAATTTAAAAAAAAATTGGCATAAAAAAGTCAACTAAATTATTTTTTTTTGTTAATATATGTTGAATTATATGTTAAATTACGATTAACATATTTAGAAATATAAATTTTTTATACATATTTAGAAATATAGAAATATAAATTTTGTTAACATATTTAGAAATATAAATTTAGCTGAATAAAGTTGTTATTGTAAATTTTTCTTTATAAAAATTAAGAAATTTATAAAAAAATTGGCATAAAAAAGTCAACTAAAGTATTTTTTTTTGTTAATATATGTTGAATGTGTATGTTTAATTACGATTAACATATTTAGAAATATAAATTTAGCTGAATAAAGTTGTTATTTTAAATTTTTCTTTATAAAAATTAAGAAATTTATAAAAAAATTGGCATAAAAGAGTCAATTGCTTTATTTTTTTGTTAATATGTGTTGAATTATATGTTAAATTACGATTAACATATTTAGAAATATAAATTTAGCTGAATAAAGTTGTTATTTTAAATTTTTCTTTATAAAAATTAAGAAATTTATAAAAAAATTGGCATAAAAAAGTCAACTAAATTATATTTTTTTGTTCATATATGTTGAATTATATGTTAAATTGCGACTAACATATTTAGAAATATAAATTTAGCTTAATAAAGTTGTTATTTTAAACTTTTCTTTATAAGAATTAAGAAATTTAAAAAAAAATTGGCATAAAAAAGTCAACTAAATTATTTTTTTTTGTTAATATATGTTGAATTATATGTTAAATTACGATTAACATATTTAGAAATATAAATTTTTTTTTGTTAATATATGTTGAATTATATGTTTAATTACGATTAACATATTTAGAAATATAAATCTAGCTGAATAAAGTTTTTATTTTAAATTTTTCTTTATAAGAATTAAGAAATTAAAAAAAAAAAAATGGCATAAAAAAGTCAACTAAATTATTTTTTTTTGTTGATATATGTTGAATTATATGTTAAATTATGATTAACATATTTAGAAATATAAATTTAGCTGAATAAAGTTGTTATTTTAAATTTTTCTTTATAAGAATTAAGAAATTTATAAAAAAATTGGCATAAAAAAGTCAACAAAATTATTTTTTTTTGTTAATATATGTTGAATTATATGTTAAATTACGATTAACATATTTAGAAATATAAAATTAGCTGAATAAAGTTGTTATTTTAAATTTTTCTTTATAAAAATTAAGAAATTTATAAAAAAATTGGCATAAAAAAGTCAACTGAATTATTTTTTTGTTAATATGTGTTGAATTATATGTTAAATTACGATTAACATATTTAGAAATATAAATTTAGCTGAATAAAGTTGTTATTTTAAATTTTTCTTTATAAAAATTAAGAAATTTATAAAAAAATTGGCATAAAAAAGTCAACTAAATTATGTTTTTTTTTTGTTAAATATATGTTGAATTATATGTTAAATTACGATTAACATATTTAGAAATATAAATTTAGCTGAATAAAGTTGTTATTTTAAATTTTTCTTT
Organism: Empis stercorea; assembly: GCA_949752835.1. Lineage (NCBI taxonomy): Eukaryota > Metazoa > Arthropoda > Insecta > Diptera > Empididae > Empis > Empis stercorea. The sequence continues at coordinate 24,693,411 of OX457085.1, forward strand.
ATAAAAATTAAGAAATTTATAAGAAAATTGGCTTAAAAAAGTCAACTAAATTATGTTTTTTTTTTGTTAAATATACGTTGAATTATATGTTAAATTACGACTAACATATTTAGAAATATAAATTTAGCTGAATAAATTTAAATTTTTCTTTATAAAAATTAAGAATAATATAAAAAAATTGGCTTAAAAAAGTCAACTAAATTATGTTTTTTTTTGTTAAATATATGTTGAATTATATGTTAAATTACAGTTAACATATTTAGAAATATAAAATTAGCTGAATAAAGTTGTTATTTTAAATTTTTCTTTATAAGAATCAAGAAATTTAAAAAAAAATTGGCATAAAAAAGTCAACTAAAGTATTTTTTTTGTTAATATATGTTGAATTATATGTTTAATTACGATTAACATATTTAGAAATATAAATTTAGCTGAATAAAGTTGTTATTTTAAATTTTTCTTTATAAAAATTAAGAAATTTATAAAAAAATTGGTATAAAAAAGTCAACTGAATTATTTTTTTGTTAATATGTGTTGAATTATATGTTAAATTACGATTAACATATTTAGAAATATAAATTTAGCTGAATAAAGTTGTTATTTAATATTTTTCTTTATAAGAATTAAGAAATTTAAAAAAAAATTGGCATAAAAAAATCAACTGAATTATTTTTTTGTTAATATGTGTTGAATTATATGTTAAATTACGATTAACATATTTAGAAATATAAATTTAGCTGAATAAAGTTGTTATTTTAAATTTTTCTTTATAAAAATTAAGAAATTTATAAAAAAATTGGCATAAAAAAGTCAACTAAATTATGTTTTTTTTTTTGTTAAATATATGTTGAATTATATGTTAAATTACGATTAACATATTTAGAAATATAAATTTAGCTGAATAAAGTTGTTATTTTAAATTTTTCTTTATAAAAATTAAGAAATTTATAAGAAAATTGGCTTAAAAAAGTCAACTAAATTATGTTTTTTTTTTGTTAAATATACGTTGAATTATATGTTAAATTACGACTAACATATTTAGAAATATAAATTTAGCTGAATAAATTTAAATTTTTCTTTATAAAAATTAAGAATAATATAAAAAAATTGGCTTAAAAAAGTCAACTAAATTATGTTTTTTTTGTTAAATATATGTTGAATTATATGTTAAATTACAGTTAACATATTTAGAAATATAAAATTAGCTGAATAAAGTTGTTATTTTAAATTTTTCTTTATAAGAATCAAGAAATTTAAAAAAAAATTGGCATAAAAAAGTCAACTAAAGTATTTTTTTTTGTTAATATATGTTGAATTATATGTTTAATTACGATTAACATATTTAGAAATATAAATTTAGCTGAATAAAGTTGTTATTTTAAATTTTTCTTTATAAAAATTAAGAAATTTATAAAAAAATTGGTATAAAAAAGTCAACTGAATTATTTTTTTGTTAATATGTGTTCAATTATATGTTAAATTACGATTAACATATTTAGAAATATAAATTTAGCTGAATAAAGTTGTTATTTTAAATTTTTCTTTATAAAAATTAAGAAATTTATAAAAAAATTGGCATAAAAAAGTCAACTAAATTATATTTTTTTGTTCATATATGTTGAATTATATGTTAAATTGCGACTAACATATTTAGAAATATAAATTTAGCTTAATAAAGTTGTTATTTTAAACTTTTCTTTATAAGAATTAAGAAATTTAAAAAAAAATTGGCATAAAAAAGTCAACTAAATTATTTTTTTTTGTTAATATATGTTGAATTATATGTTAAATTACGATTAACATATTTAGAAATATAATTTTTTTTTTGTTAATATATGTTGAATTATATGTTTAATTACGATTAACATATTTAGAAATATAAATCTAGCTGAATAAAGTTTTTATTTTAAATTTTTCTTTATAAGAATTAAGAAATTTAAAAAAAAAAATTGGCATAAAAAAGTCAACTAAATTATTTTTTTTTGTTGATATATGTTGAATTATATGTTAAATTACGATTAACATATTTAGAAATATAAATTTAGCTGAATAAAGTTGTTATTTTAAATTTTTCTTTATAAGAATTAAGAAATTTATAAAAAAATTGGCATAAAAAAGTCAACTAAATTATTTTTTTTTGTTAATATATGTTGAATTATATGTTAAATTACGATTAACATATTTAGAAATATAAAATTAGCTGAATAAAGTTGTTATTTTAAATTTTTCTTTATAAAAATTAAGAAATTTATAAAAAAATTGGCATAAAAAAGTCAACTGAATTATTTTTTTGTTAATATGTGTTGAATTATATGTTAAATTACGATTAACATATTTAGAAATATAAATTTAGCTGAATAAAGTTGTTATTTTAAATTTTTCTTTATAAAAATTAAGAAATTTATAAAAAAATTGGCATAAAAAAGTCAACTAAATTATGTTTTTTTTTTGTTAAATATATGTTGAATTATATGTTAAATTACGATTAACATATTTAGAAATATAAATTTAGCTGAATAAAGTTGTTATTTTAAATTTTTCTTTATAAAAATTAAGAAATTTATAAAAAAATTGGCTTAAAAAAGTCAACTAAATTATGTTTTTTTTTTTGTTAAATATACGTTGAATTATATGTTAAATTACGACTAACATATTTAGAAATATAAATTTAGCTGAATAAATTTAAATTTTTCTTTATAAAAATTAAGAATAATATAAAAAAATTGGCTTAAAAAAGTCAACTAAATTATGTTTTTTTTTGTTAAATATATGTTGAATTATATGTTAAATTACAGTTAACATATTTAGAAATATAAAATTAGCTGAATAAAGTTGTTATTTTAAATTTTTCTTTATAAGAATCAAGAAATTTAAAAAAAAATTGGCATAAAAAAGTCAACTAAAGTATTTTTTTTGTTAATATATGTTGAATTATATGTTTAATTACGATTAACATATTTAGAAATATAAATTTAGCTGAATAAAGTTGTTATTTTAAATTTTTCTTTATAAAAATTAAGAAATTTATAAAAAAATTGGCATAAAAAAGTCAACTGAATTATTTTTTTGTTAATATGTGTTGAATTATATGTTAAATTACGATTAACATATTTAGAAATATAAATTTAGCTGAATAAAGTTGTTATTTAATATTTTTCTTTATAAGAATTAAGAAATTTAAAAAAAAATTGGCATAAAAAAGTCAACTAAATTATTTTTTTTTGTTAATATATGTTGAATTATATGTTTAATTACGATTAACATATTTAGAAATATAAATTTAGCTGAATAAAGTTGTTATTGTAAATTTTTCTTTATAAAAATTAAGAAATTTATAAAAAAATTGGCATAAAAAAGTCAACTAAAGTATTTTTTTTTGTTAATATATGTTGAATGTGTATGTTTAATTACGATTAACATATTTAGAAATATAAATTTAGCTGAATAAAGTTGTTATTTTAAATTTTTCTTTATAAAAATTAAGAAATTTATAAAAAAATTGGCATAAAAAAGTCAATTGAATTATTTTTTTGTTAATATGTGTTGAATTATATGTTAAATTACGATTAACATATTTAGAAATATAAATTTAGCTGAATAAAGTTGTTATTTTAAATTTTTCTTTATAAAAATTAAGAAATTTATAAAAAAATTGGCATAAAAAAGTCAACTAAATTATATTTTTTTGTGCATATATGTTGAATTATATGTTAAATTGCGACTAACATATTTAGAAATATAAATTTAGCTTAATAAAGTTGTTATTTTAAACTTTTCTTTATAAGAATTAAGAAATTTAAAAAAAAATTGGCATAAAAAAGTCATCTAAATTATTTTTTTTTGTTAATATATGTTGAATTATATGTTAAATTACGATTAACATATTTAGAAATATAAAATTAGCTGAATAAAGTTGTTATTTTAAATTTTTCTTTATAAGAATTAAGAAATTTAAAAAAAAAATTGGCATAAAAAAGTCAACTAAATTATTTTTTTTTGTTGATATATGTTGAATTATATGTTAAATTACGATTAACATATTTAGAAATATAAATTTAGCTGAATAAAGTTGTTATTTTAAATTTTTCTTTATAAGAATTAAGAAATTTATAAAAAAATTGGCATAAAAAAGTCAACTAAATTATTTTTTTTTGTTAATATATGTTGAATTATATGTTAAATTACGATTAACATATTTAGAAATATAAAATTAGCTGAATAAAGTTGTTATTTTAAATTTTTCTTTATAAAAATTAAGAAATTTATAAAAAAATTGGCATAAAAAAGTCAACTGAATTATTTTTTATGTGTTGAATTATATGTTTATATGTGTTGAATTATATGTTAAATTACGATTAACATATTTAGAAATATAAATTTAGCTGAATAAAGTTGTTATTTTAAATTTTTCTTTATAAAAATTAAGAAATTTATAAAAAAATTGGCATAAAAAAGTCAACTAAATTATGTTTTTTTTTTGTTAAATATATGTTGAATTATATGTTAAATTACGATTAACATATTTAGAAATATAAATTTAGCTGAATAAAGTTGTTATTTTAAATTTTTCTTTATAAAAATTAAGAAATTTATAAAAACATTGGCTTAAAAAAGTCAACTAAATTATGTTTTTTTTTTGTTAAATATACGTTGAATTATATGTTAAATTACGACTAACATATTTAGAAATATAAATTTAGCTGAATAAATTTAAATTTTTCTTTATAAAAATTAAGAATAATATAAAAAAATTGGCTTAAAAAAGTCAACTAAATTATGTTTTTTTTTGTTAAATATATGTTGAATTATATGTTAAATTACAGTTAACATATTAAGAAATATAAAATTAGCTGAATAAAGTTGTTATTTTAAATTTTTCTTTATAAGAATCAAGAAATTTAAAAAAAAATTGGCATAAAAAAGTCAACTAAAGTATTTTTTTTGTTAATATATGTTGAATTATATGTTTAATTACGATTAACATATTTAGAAATATAAATTTAGCTGAATAAAGTTGTTATTTTAAATTTTTCTTTATAAAAATTAAGAAATTTATAAAAAAATTGGCATAAAAAAGTCAACTGAATTATTTTTTTGTTAATATGTGTTGAATTATATGTTAAATTACGATTAACATATTTAGAAATATAAATTTAGCTGAATAAAGGTGTTATTTAATATTTTTCTTTATAAGAATTAAGAAATTTAAAAAAAAATTGGCATAAAAAAGTCAACTAAATTATTTTTTTTTGTTAATATATGTTGAATTATATGTTTAATTACGATTAAGATATTTAGAAATATAAATTTAGCTGAATAAAGTTGTTATTGTAAATTTTTCTTTATAAAAATTAAGCAATTTATAAAAAAATTGGCATAAAAAAGTCAACTAAAGTATTTTTTTTTGTTAATATATGTTGAATGTGTATGTTTAATTACGATTAACATATTTAGAAATATAAATTTAGCTGAATAAAGTTGTTATTTTAAATTTTTCTTTATAAAAATTAAGAAATTTATAAAAAAATTGGCATAAAAAAGTCAATTGAATTATTTTTTTGTTAATATGTGTTGAATTATATGTTAAATTACGATTAACATATTAAGAAATATAAATTTAGCTGAATAAAGTTGTTATTTTAAATTTTTCTTTATAAAAATTAAGAAATTTATAAAAAAATTGGCATAAAAAAGTCAACTAAATTATATTTTTTTGTTCATATATGTTGAATTATATGTTAAATTGCGACTAACATATTTAGAAATATAAATTTAGCTTAATAAAGTTGTTATTTTAAACTTTTCTTTATAAGAATTAAGAAATTTAAAAAAAAATTGGCATAAAAAAGTCAACTAAATTATTTTTTTTTGTTAATATATGTTGAATTATATGTTAAATTACGATTAACATATTTAGAAATATAAATTTTTTTTTGTTAATATATGTTGAATTATATGTTTAATTACGATTAACATATTTAGAAATATAAATCTAGCTGAATAAAGTTTTTATTTTAAATTTTTCTTTATAAGAATTAAGAAATTTAAAAAAAAAAATTGGCATAAAAAAGTCAACTAAATTATTTTTTTTTGTTGATATATGTTGAATTATATGTTAAATTACGATTAACATATTTAGAAATATAAATTTAGCTGAATAAAGTTGTTATTTTAAATTTTTCTTTATAAGAATTAAGAAATTTATAAAAAAATTGGCATAAAAAAGTCAACTAAATAATTTTTTTTTGTTAATATATGTTGAATTATATGTTAAATTACGATTAACATATTTAGAAATATAAAATTAGCTGAATAAAGTTGTTATTTTAAATTTTTCTTTATAAAAATTAAGAAATTTATAAAAAAATTGGCATAAAAAAGTCAACTGAATTATTTTTTTGTTAATATGTGTTGAATTATATGTTAAATTACGATTAACATATTTAGAAATATAAATTTAGTTGAATAAAGTTGTTATTTTAAATTTTTCTTTATAACAATTAAGAAATTTATAAAAAAATTGGCATAAAAAAGTCAACTAAATTATGTTTTTTTTTTGTTAAATATATGTTGAATTATATGTTAAATTACGATTAACATATTTAGAAATATAAATTTAGCTGAATAAAGTTGTTAAAATAAGAAATTTATAATTTTTCTTTATAAAAATTAAGAAATTTATAAAAAAATTGGCTTAAAAAAGTCAACTAAATTATGTTTTTTTTTTTGTTAAATATATGTTGAATTATATGTTAAATTACAGTTAACATATTTAGAAATATAAAATTAGCTGAATAAAGTTATTATTTTAAATTTTTCTTTATAAAAATTAAGAAATTTATAAAAAAATTGGCATAAAAAAGTCAACTAAATTATGTTTTTTTTTTGTTAAATATATGTTGAATTATATGTTAAATTACGATTAACATATTTAAAAATATAAATTTAGCTGAATAAATTTAAATTTTTCTTTATAAAAATTAAGAATAATATAAAAAAATTGGCTTAAAAAAGTCAACTAAATTATGTTTTTTTTTGTTAAATATATGTTGAATTATATGTTAAATTACAGTTAACATATTTAGAAATATAAAATTAGCTGAATAAAGTTGTTATTTTAAATTTTTCTTTATAAAAATTAAGAAATTTATAAAAAAATTGGCATAAAAAAGTCAACTAAATTATGTTTTTTTTTTGTTAAATATATGTTGAATTATATGTTAAATTACGATTAACATATTTAGAAATATAAAATTAGCTGAATAAAGTTGTTATTTTAAATTTTTCTTTATAAGAATCAAGAAATTTAAAAAAAAATTGGCATAAAAAAGTCAACTAAAGTATTTTTTTTGTTAATATATGTTGAATTATATGTTAAATTACGATTAACATATTTAGAAATATAAAATTAGCTGAATAAAGTTGTTATTTTAAATTTTTCTTTATAAGAATCAAGAAATTTAAAAAAAAATTGGCATAAAAAAGTCAACTAAAGTATTTTTTTTGTTAATATATGTTGAATTATATGTTTAATTACGATTAACATATTTAGAAATATAAATTTAGCTGAATAAAGTTGTTATTTTAAATTTTTCTTTATAAAAATTAAGAAATTTATAAAAAAATTGGCATAAAAAAGTCAACTGAATTATTTTTTTGTTAATATGTGTTGAATTATATGTTAAATTACGATTAACATATTTAGAAATATAAATTTAGCTGAATAAAGTTGTTATTTAATATTTTTCTTTATAAGAATTAAGAAATTAAAAAAAAAAATTGGCATAAAAAAGTCAACTAAATTATTTTTTTTTGTTAATATATGTTGAATTATATGTTAAATTACGATTAACATATTTAGAAATATAAATTTAGCTGAATAAAGTTGTTATTTTAAATTTTTCTTTATAAAAATTAAGAAATTTATAAAAAAATTGGCATAAAAAAGTCAACTAAATTATGTTTTTTTTTTGTTAAATATATGTTGAATTATATGTTAAATTACGATTAACATATTTAGAAATATAAAATTAGCTGAATAAAGTTGTTATTTTAAATTTTTCTTTATAAGAATCAAGAAATTTAAAAAAAAATTGCCATAAAAAAGTCAACTAAAGTATTTTTTTTGTTAATATATGTTGAATTATATGTTTAATTACGATTAACATATTTAGAAATATAAATTTAGCTGAATAAAGTTGTTATTTTAAATTTTTCTTTATAAAAATTAAGAAATTTATAAAAAAATTGGCATAAAAAAGTCAACTGAATTATTTTTTTGTTAATATGTGTTGAATTATATGTTAAATTACGATTAACATATTTAGAAATATAAATTTAGCTGAATAAAGTTGTTATTTAATATTTTTCTTTATAAGAATTAAGAAATTTAAAAAAAAATTGGCATAAAAAAGTCAACTAAATTATTTTTTTTTGTTAATATATGTTGAATTATATGTTAAATTACGATTAACATATTTAGAAATATAAATTTAGCTGAATAAAGTTGTTATTTTAAATTTTTCTTTATAAAAATTAAGAAATTTATAAAAAAATTGGCATAAAAAAGTCAACTAAATTATGTTTTTTTTTTGTTAAATATATGTTGAATTATATGTTAAATTACGATTAACATATTTAGAAATATAAATTTAGCTGAATAAAGTTGTTATTTTAAATTTTTCTTTATAAAAATTAAGAAATTTATAAAAACATTGGCTTAAAAAAGTCAACTAAATTATGTTTTTTTTTTGTTAAATATACGTTGAATTATATGTTAAATTACGACTAACATATTTAGAAATATAAATTTAGCTGAATAAATTTAAATTTTTCTTTATAAAAATTAAGAATAATATAAAAAAATTGGCTTAAAAAAGTCAACTAAATTATGTTTTTTTTTGTTAAATATATGTTGAATTATATGTTAAATTACAGTTAACATATTAAGAAATATAAAATTAGCTGAATAAAGTTGTTATTTTAAATTTTTCTTTATAAGAATCAAGAAATTTAAAAAAAAATTGGCATAAAAAAGTCAACTAAAGTATTTTTTTTGTTAATATATGTTGAATTATATGTTTAATTACGATTAACATATTTAGAAATATAAATTTAGCTGAATAAAGTTGTTATTTTAAATTTTTCTTTATAAAAATTAAGAAATTTATAAAAAAATTGGCATAAAAAAGTCAACTGAATTATTTTTTTGTTAATATGTGTTGAATTATATGTTAAATTACGATTAACATATTTAGAAATATAAATTTAGCTGAATAAAGTTGTTATTTAATATTTTTCTTTATAAGAATTAAGAAATTTAAAAAAAAATTGGCATAAAAAAGTCAACTAAATTATTTTTTTTTGTTAATATATGTTGAATTATATGTTTAATTACGATTAAGATATTTAGAAATATAAATTTAGCTGAATAAAGTTGTTATTGTAAATTTTTCTTTATAAAAATTAAGCAATTTATAAAAAAATTGGCATAAAAAAGTCAACTAAAGTATTTTTTTTTGTTAATATATGTTGAATGTGTATGTTTAATTACGATTAACATATTTAGAAATATAAATTTAGCTGAATAAAGTTGTTATTTTAAATTTTTCTTTATAAAAATTAAGAAATTTATAAAAAAATTGGCATAAAAAAGTCAATTGAATTATTTTTTTGTTAATATGTGTTGAATTATATGTTAAATTACGATTAACATATTAAGAAATATAAATTTAGCTGAATAAAGTTGTTATTTTAAATTTTTCTTTATAAAAATTAAGAAATTTATAAAAAAATTGGCATAAAAAAGTCAACTAAATTATATTTTTTTGTTCATATATGTTGAATTATATGTTAAATTGCGACTAACATATTTAGAAATATAAATTTAGCTTAATAAAGTTGTTATTTTAAACTTTTCTTTATAAGAATTAAGAAATTTAAAAAAAAATTGGCATAAAAAAGTCAACTAAATTATTTTTTTTTGTTAATATATGTTGAATTATATGTTAAATTACGATTAACATATTTAGAAATATAAATTTTTTTTTGTTAATATATGTTGAATTATATGTTTAATTACGATTAACATATTTAGAAATATAAATCTAGCTGAATAAAGTTTTTATTTTAAATTTTTCTTTATAAGAATTAAGAAATTTAAAAAAAAAAATTGGCATAAAAAAGTCAACTAAATTATTTTTTTTTGTTGATATATGTTGAATTATATGTTAAATTACGATTAACATATTTAGAAATATAAATTTAGCTGAATAAAGTTGTTATTTTAAATTTTTCTTTATAAGAATTAAGAAATTTATAAAAAAATTGGCATAAAAAAGTCAACTAAATAATTTTTTTTTGTTAATATATGTTGAATTATATGTTAAATTACGATTAACATATTTAGAAATATAAAATTAGCTGAATAAAGTTGTTATTTTAAATTTTTCTTTATAAAAATTAAGAAATTTATAAAAAAATTGGCATAAAAAAGTCAACTGAATTATTTTTTTGTTAATATGTGTTGAATTATATGTTAAATTACGATTAACATATTTAGAAATATAAATTTAGTTGAATAAAGTTGTTATTTTAAATTTTTCTTTATAACAATTAAGAAATTTATAAAAAAATTGGCATAAAAAAGTCAACTAAATTATGTTTTTTTTTTGTTAAATATATGTTGAATTATATGTTAAATTACGATTAACATATTTAGAAATATAAATTTAGCTGAATAAAGTTGTTAAAATAAGAAATTTATAATTTTTCTTTATAAAAATTAAGAAATTTATAAAAAAATTGGCTTAAAAAAGTCAACTAAATTATGTTTTTTTTTTTGTTAAATATATGTTGAATTATATGTTAAATTACAGTTAACATATTTAGAAATATAAAATTAGCTGAATAAAGTTATTATTTTAAATTTTTCTTTATAAAAATTAAGAAATTTATAAAAAAATTGGCATAAAAAAGTCAACTAAATTATGTTTTTTTTTTGTTAAATATATGTTGAATTATATGTTAAATTACGATTAACATATTTAAAAATATAAATTTAGCTGAATAAATTTAAATTTTTCTTTATAAAAATTAAGAATAATATAAAAAAATTGGCTTAAAAAAGTCAACTAAATTATGTTTTTTTTTGTTAAATATATGTTGAATTATATGTTAAATTACAGTTAACATATTTAGAAATATAAAATTAGCTGAATAAAGTTGTTATTTTAAATTTTTCTTTATAAAAATTAAGAAATTTATAAAAAAATTGGCATAAAAAAGTCAACTAAATTATGTTTTTTTTTTGTTAAATATATGTTGAATTATATGTTAAATTACGATTAACATATTTAGAAATATAAAATTAGCTGAATAAAGTTGTTATTTTAAATTTTTCTTTATAAGAATCAAGAAATTTAAAAAAAAATTGGCATAAAAAAGTCAACTAAAGTATTTTTTTTGTTAATATATGTTGAATTATATGTTAAATTACGATTAACATATTTAGAAATATAAAATTAGCTGAATAAAGTTGTTATTTTAAATTTTTCTTTATAAGAATCAAGAAATTTAAAAAAAAATTGGCATAAAAAAGTCAACTAAAGTATTTTTTTTGTTAATATATGTTGAATTATATGTTTAATTACGATTAACATATTTAGAAATATAAATTTAGCTGAATAAAGTTGTTATTTTAAATTTTTCTTTATAAAAATTAAGAAATTTATAAAAAAATTGGCATAAAAAAGTCAACTGAATTATTTTTTTGTTAATATGTGTTGAATTATATGTTAAATTACGATTAACATATTTAGAAATATAAATTTAGCTGAATAAAGTTGTTATTTAATATTTTTCTTTATAAGAATTAAGAAATTAAAAAAAAAATTGGCATAAAAAAGTCAACTAAATTATTTTTTTTTGTTAATATATGTTGAATTATATGTTAAATTACGATTAACATATTTAGAAATATAAATTTAGCTGAATAAAGTTGTTATTTTAAATTTTTCTTTATAAAAATTAAGAAATTTATAAAAAAATTGGCATAAAAAAGTCAACTAAATTATGTTTTTTTTTTGTTAAATATATGTTGAATTATATGTTAAATTACGATTAACATATTTAGAAATATAAAATTAGCTGAATAAAGTTGTTATTTTAAATTTTTCTTTATAAGAATCAAGAAATTTAAAAAAAAATTGCCATAAAAAAGTCAACTAAAGTATTTTTTTTGTTAATATATGTTGAATTATATGTTTAATTACGATTAACATATTTAGAAATATAAATTTAGCTGAATAAAGTTGTTATTTTAAATTTTTCTTTATAAAAATTAAGAAATTTATAAAAAAATTGGCATAAAAAAGTCAACTGAATTATTTTTTTGTTAATATGTGTTGAATTATATGTTAAATTACGATTAACATATTTAGAAATATAAATTTAGCTGAATAAAGTTGTTATTTAATATTTTTCTTTATAAGAATTAAGAAATTTAAAAAAAAATTGGCATAAAAAAGTCAACTAAATTATTTTTTTTTGTTAATATATGTTGAATTATATGTTAAATTACGATTAACATATTTAGAAATATAAATTTAGCTGAATAAAGTTGTTATTGTAAATTTTTCTTTATAAAAATTAAGAAATTTATAAAAAAATTGGCATAAAAAAGTCAACTGAATTATGTTTTTTTTTTGTTAAATATATGTTGAATTATATGTTAAATTGCGACTAACATATTTAGAAATATAAATTTAGCTTAACAAAGTTGTTATTTTAAACTTTTCTTTATAAGAATCAAGAAATTTAAAAAAAAATTGGCATAAAAAAGTCAACTAAAGTATTTTTTTTTGTTAATATATGTTGAATTATATGTTTAATTACGATTAACATATTTAGAAATATAAATTTAGCTGAATAAAGTTGTTATTTTAAATTTTTCTTTATAAAAATTAAGAAATTTATAAAAAAATTGGCATAAAAAAGTCAACTGAATTATTTTTTTGTTAATATATGTTGAATTATATGTTAAATTACGATTAACATATTTAGAAATATAAATTTAGCTGAATAAAGTTGTTATTTAATATTTTTCTTTATAAGAATTAAGAAATTTAAAAAAAAATTGGCATAAAAAAGTCAACTGAATTATTTTTTTGTTAATATGTGTTGAATTATATGTTAAATTACGATTAACATATTTAGAAATATAAATTTAGCTGAATAATGTTGTTATTTTAAATTTTTCTTTATAAAAATTAAGAAATTTATAAAAAAATTGGCATAAAAAAGTCAACTAAATTATGTTTTTTTTTTGTTAAATATATGTTGAATTATATGTTAAATTACGATTAACATATTTAGAAATATAAAATTAGCTGAATAAAGTTGTTATTTTAAATTTTTCTTTATAAAAATTAAGAAATTTAAAAAAAAATTGGCATAAAAAAGTCAACTAAAGTATTTTTTTTGTTAATATATGTTGAATTATATGTTTAATTACGATTAACATATTTAGAAATATATATTTAGCTGAATAAAGTTGTTATTTTAAATTTTTCTTTATAAAAATTAAGAAATTTATAAAAAAATTGGCATAAAAAAGTCAACTAAATTATGTTTTTTTTTGTTAAATATATGTTGAATTATATGTTAAATTACGATTAACATATTTAGAAATATAAAATTAGCTGAATAAAGTTGTTATTTTAAATTTTTCTTTATAAGAATCAAGAAATTTATAAAAAAATTGGCATAAAAAAGTCAACTAAATTATATTTTTTTGTTCATATATGTTGAATTATATGTTAAATTGCGACTAACATATTTAGAAATATAAATTTAGCTTAATAAAGTTGTTATTTTAAACTTTTCGTTATAAGAATTAAGAAATTTAAAAAAAAATTGGCATAAAAAAGTCAACTAAATTATTTTTTTTTGTTAATATATGTTGAATTATATGTTAAATTACGATTAACATATTTAGAAATATAAATTTTTTTTGTTAATATATGTTGAATTATATGTTTAATTACGATTAACATATTTAGAAATATAAATCTAGCTGAATAAAGTTTTTATTTTAAATTTTTCTTTATAAGAATTAAGAAATTTAAAAAAAAAATTGGCATAAAAAAGTCAACTAAATTATTTTTTTTTGTTGATATATGTTGAATTATATGTTAAATTACGATTAACATATTTAGAAATATAAATTTAGCTGAATAAAGTTGTTATTTTAAATTTTTCTTTATAAGAATTAAGAAATTTATAAAAAAATTGGCATAAAAAAGTCAACTAAATTATTTTTTTTTGTTAATATATGTTGAATTATATGTTAAATTACGATTAACAAATTTAGAAATATAAAATTAGCTGAATAAAGTTGTTATTTTAAATTTTTCTTTATAAAAATTAAGAAATTTATAAAAAAATTGGCATAAAAAAGTCAACTGAATTATTTTTTTGTTAATATGTGTTGAATTATATGTTAAATTACGATTAACATATTTAGAAATATAAATTTAGCTGAATAAAGTTGTTATTTTAAATTTTTCTTTATAAAAATTAAGAAATTTATAAAAAAATTGGCATAAAAAAGTCAACTAAATTATGTTTTTTTTTTGTTAAATATATGTTGAATTATATGTTAAATTACGATTAACATATTTAGAAATATAAATTTAGCTGAATAAAGTTGTTATTTTAAATTTTTCTTTATAAAAATTAAGAAATTTATAAAAAAATTGGCTTAAAAAAGTCAACTAAATTATGTTTTTTTTTTGTTAAATATACGTTGAATTATATGTTAAATTACGACTAACATATTTAGAAATATAAATTTAGCTGAATAAATTTAAATTTTTCTTTATAAAAATTAAGAATAATATAAAAAAATTGGCTTAAAAAAGTCAACTAAATTATGTTTTTTTTTGTTAAATATATGTTGAATTATATGTTAAATTACAGTTAACATATTTAGAAATATAAAATTAGCTGAATAAAGTTGTTATTTTAAATTTTTCTTTATAAGAATCAAGAAATTTAAAAAAAAATTGGCATAAAAAAGTCAACTAAAGTATTTTTTTTGTTAATATATGTTGAATTATATGTTTAATTACGATTAACATATTTAGAAATATAAATTTAGCTGAATAAAGTTGTTATTTTAAATTTTTCTTTATAAAAATTAAGAAATTTATAAAAAAATTGGCATAAAAAAGTCAACTGAATTATTTTTTTGTTAATATGTGTTGAATTATATGTTAAATTACGATTAACATATTTAGAAATATAAATTTAGCTGAATAAAGTTGTTATTTAATATTTTTCTTTATAAGAATTAAGAAATTTAAAAAAAAATTGGCATAAAAAAGTCAACTAAATTATTTGTTTTGTTAATATATGTTGAATTATATGTTAAATTACGATTAACATATTTAGAAATATAAATTTAGCTGAATAAAGTTGTTATTGTAAATTTTTCTTTATAAAAATTAAGAAATTTATAAAAAAATTGGCATAAAAAAGTCAACTAAAGTATTTTTTTTTGTTAATATATGTTGAATGTGTATGTTTAATTACGATTAACATATTTAGAAATATAAATTTAGCTGAATAAAGTTGTTATTTTAAATTTTTCTTTATAAAAATTAAGAAATTTATAAAAAAATTGACATAAAAAAGTCAATTGAATTATTTTTTTGTTAATATGTGTTGAATTATATGTTAAATTACGATTAACATATTTAGAAATATAAATTTAGCTGAATAAAGTTGTTATTTTAAATTTTTCTTTATAAAAATTAAGAAATTTATAAAAAAATTGGCATAAAAAAGTCAACTAAATTATATTTTTTTGTTCATATATGTTGAATTATATGTTAAATTGCGACTAACATATTTAGAAATATAAATTTAGCTTAATAAAGTTGTTATTTTAAACTTTTCTTTATAAGAATTAAGAAATTTAAAAAAAAATTGGCATAAAAAAGTCAACTAAATTATTTTTTTTTGTTAATATATGTTGAATTATATGTTAAATTACGATTAACATATTTAGAAATATAAATTTTTTTTTGTTAATATATGTTGAATTATATGTTTAATTACGATTAACATATTTAGAAATATAAATCTAGCTGAATAAAGTTTTTATTTTAAATTTTTCTTTATAAGAATTAAGAAATTTAAAAAAAAAAATTGGCATAAAAAAGTCAACTAAATTTTTTTTTTTTGTTGATATATGTTTAATTATATGTTAAATTACGATTAACATATTTAGAAATATAAATTTAGCTGAATAAAGTTGTTATTTTAAATTTTTCTTTATAAGAATTAAGAAATTTATAAAAAAATTGGCATAAAAAAGTCAACTAAATTATTTTTTTTTGTTAATATATGTTGAATTATATGTTAAATTACGATTAACATATTTAGAAATATAAAATTAGCTGAATAAAGTTGTTATTTTAAATTTTTCTTTATAAAAATTAAGAAATTTATAAAAAAATTGGCATAAAAAAGTCAACTGAATTATTTTTTTGTTAATATGTGTTGAATTATATGTTAAATTACGATTAACATATTTAGAAATATAAATTTAGCTGAATAAAGTTGTTATATTAAATTTTTCTTTATAAAAATTAAGAAATTTATAAAAAAATTGGCATAAAAAAGTCAACTAAATTATGTTTTTTTTTTGTTAAATATATGTTGAATTATATGTTAAATTACGATTAACATATTTAGAAATATAAATTTAGCTGAATAAAGTTGTTATTTTAAATTTTTCTTTATAAAAATTAAGAAATTTATAAAAAAATTGGCTTAAAAAAGTCAACTAAATTATGTTTTTTTTTTTGTTAAATATACGTTGAATTATATGTTAAATTACGACTAACATATTTAGAAATATAAATTTAGCTGAATAAATTTAAATTTTTCTTTATAAAAATTAAGAATAATATAAAAAAATTGGCTTAAAAAAGTCAACTAAATTATGTTTTTTTTTGTTAAATATATGTTGAATTATATGTTAAATTACAGTTAACATATTTAGAAATATAAAATTAGCTGAATAAAGTTGTTATTTTAAATTTTTGTTTATAAGAATCAAGAAATTTAAAAAAAAATTGGCATAAAAAAGTCAACTAAAGTATTTTTTTTGTTAATATATGTTGAATTATATGTTTAATTACGATTAACATATTTAGAAATATAAATTTAGCTGAATAAAGTTGTTATTTTAAATTTTTCTTTATAAAAATTAAGAAATTTATAAAAAAATTGGCATAAAAAAGTCAACTGAATTATTTTTTTGTTAATATGTGTTGAATTATATGTTAAATTACGATTAACATATTTAGAAATATAAATTTAGCTGAATAAAGTTGTTATTTAATATTTTTCTTTATAAGAATTAAGAAATTTAAAAAAAAATTGGCATAAAAAAGTCTACTAAATTATTTTTTTTTGTTAATATATGTTGAATTATATGTTAAATTACGATTAACATATTTAGAAATATAAATTTAGCTGAATAAAGTTGTTATTGTAAATTTTTCTTTATAAAAATTAAGAAATTTATAAAAAAATTGGCATAAAAAAGTCAACTAAAGTATTTTTTTTTGTTAATATATGTTGAATGTGTATGTTTAATTACGATTAACATATTTAGAAATATAAATTTAGCTGAATAAAGTTGTTATTTTAAATTTTTCTTTATAAAAATTAAGAAATTTATAAAAAAATTGGCATAAAAATTCAATTGAATTATTTTTTTGTTAATATGTGTTGAATTATATGTTAAATTACGATTAACATATTTAGAAATATAAATTTAGCTGAATAAAGTTGTTATTTTAAATTTTTCTTTATAAAAATTAAGAAATTTATAAAAAAATTGGCATAAAAAAGTCAACTAAATTATATTTTTTTGTTCATATATGTTGAATTATATGTTAAATTGCGACTAACATATTTAGAAATATAAATTTAGCTTAATAAAGTTGTTATTTTAAACTTTTCTTTATAAGAATTAAGAAATTTAAAAAAAAATTGGCATAAAAAAGTCAACTAAATTATTTTTTTTTGTTAATATATGTTGAATTATATGTTAAATTACGATTAACATATTTAGAAATATAAATTTTTTTTTGTTAATATATGTTGAATTATATGTTTAATTACGATTAACATATTTAGAAATATAAATCTAGCTGAATAAAGTTTTTATTTTAAATTTTTCTTTATAAGAATTAAGAAATTTAAAAAAAAAAATTGGCATAAAAAAGTCAACTAAATTATTTGTTTTTGTTGATATATGTTGAATTATATGTTAAATTACGATTAACATATTTAGAAATATAAATTTAGCTGAATAAAGTTGTTATTTTAAATTTTTCTTTATAAAAATTAAGAAATTTATAAAAAAATTGGCATAAAAAAGTCAACTAAATTATTTTTTTTTGTTAATATATGTTGAATTATATGTTAAATTACGATTAACATATTTAGAAATATAAAATTAGCTGAATAAAGTTGTTATTTTAAATTTTTCTTTATAAAAATTAAGAAATTTATAAAAAAATTGGCATAAAAAAGTCAACTGAATTATTTTTTTGTTAATATGTGTTGAATTATATGTTAAATTACGATTAACATATTTAGAAATATAAATTTAGCTGAATAAAGTTGTTATTTTAAATTTTTCTTTATAAAAATTAAGAAATTTATAAAAAAATTGGCATAAAAAAGTCAACTAAATTATGTTTTTTTTTTGTTAAATATATGTTGAATTATATGTTAAATTACGATTAACATATTTAGAAATATAAATTTAGCTGAATAAAGTTGTTATTTTAAATTTTTCTTTATAAAAATTAAGAAATTTATAAAAAAATTGGCATAAAAAAGTCAACTAAAGTATTTTTTTTGTTAATATATGTTGAATTATATGTTTAATTACGATTAACATATTTAGAAATATAAATTTAGCTGAATAAAGTTGTTATTTTAAATTTTTCTTTATAAAAATTAAGAAATTTATAAAAAAATTGGCATAAAAAAGTCAACTGAATTATTTTTTTGTTAATATGTGTTGAATTATATGTTAAATTACGATTAACATATTTAGAAATATAAATTTAGCTGAATAAAGTTGTTATTTAATATTTTTCTCTATAAGAATTAAGAAATTTAAAAAAAAATTGGCATAAAAAAGTCAACTAAATTATTTTTTTTTGTTAATATATGTTGAATTATATGTTTAATTACGATTAACATATTTAGAAATATAAATTTAGCTGAATAAAGTTGTTATTGTAAATTTTTCTTTATAAAAATTAAGAAATTTATAAAAAAATTGGCATAAAAAAGTCAACTAAAATATTTTTTTTTGTTAATATATGTTGAATGTGTATGTTTAATTACGATTAACATATTTAGAAATATAAATTTAGCTGAATAAGTTTTTAATTTAAATTTTTCTTTATAAAAATTAAGAAATTTATAAAAAAATTGGCATAAAAAAGTCAATTGAATTATTTTTTTGTTAATATGTGTTGAATTATATGTTAAATTACGATTAACATATTTAGAAATATAAATTTAGCTGAATAAAGTTGTTATTTTAAATTTTTCTTTATAAAAATTAAGGAATTTATAAAAAAATTGGCATAAAAAAGTCAACTAAATTATATTTTTTTGTTCATATATGTTGAATTATATGTTAAATTGCGAATAACATATTTAGAAACATAAATTTAGCTTAATAAAGTTGTTATTTTAAACTTTTCTTTATAAGAATTAAGAAATTTAAAAAAAAATTGGCATAAAAAAGTCAACTAAATTATTTTTTTTTGTTAATATATGTTGAATTATATGTTAAATTACGATTAACATATTTAGAAATATAAATTTTTTTTTGTTAATATATGTTGAATTATATGTTTAATTACGATTAACATATTTAGAAATATAAATCTAGCTGAATAAAGTTTTTATTTTAAATTTTTCTTTATAAGAATTAAGAAATTAAAAAAAAAAAATTGGCATAAAAAAGTCAACTAAATTATTTTTTTTTGTTGATATATGTTGAATTATATGTTAAATTACGATTAACATATTTAGAAATATAAATTTAGCTGAATAAAGTTGTTATTTTAAATTTTTCTTTAATAAGAATTAAGAAATTTATAAAAAAATTGGCATAAAAAAGTCAACTAAATTATTTTTTTTTGTTAATATATTTTGAATTATATGTTAAATTACGATTAACATATTTAGAAATATAAAATTAGCTGAATAAAGTTGTTATTTTAAATTTTTCTTTATAAAAATTAAGAAATTTATAAAAAAATTGGCATAAAAAAGTCAACTGAATTTTTTTTTGTTAATATGTGTTGAATTATATGTTAAATTACGATTAACATATTTAGAAATATAAATTTAGCTGAATAAAGTTGTTATTTTAAATTTTTCTTTATAAAAATTAAGAAATTTATAAAAAAATTGGCATAAAAAAGTCAACTAAATTATGTTTTTTTTTTGTTAAATATATGTTGAATTATATGTTAAATTACGATTAACATATTTAGAAATATAAATTTAGCTGAATAAAGTTGTTATTTTAAATTTTTCTTTATAAAAATTAAGAAATTTATAAAAAAATTGGCTTAAAAAAGTCAACTAAATTATGTTTTTTTTTTGGTAAATATACGTTGAATTATATGTTAAATTACGACTAACATATTTAGAAATATAAATTTAGCTGAATAAATTTAAATTTTTCTTTATAAAAATTAAGAAATTTATAAAAAAATTGGCATAAAAATTCAATTGAATTATTTTTTTGTTAATATGTGTTGAATTATATGTTAAATTACGATTAACATATTTAGAAATATAAATTTAGCTGAATAAAGTTGTTATTTTAAATTTTTCTTTATAAAAATTAAGAAATTTATAAAAAAATTGGCATAAAAAAGTCAACTAAATTATATTTTTTTGTTCATATATGTTGAATTATATGTTAAATTGCGACTAACATATTTAGAAATATAAATTTAGCTTAATAAAGTTGTTATTTTAAACTTTTCTTTATAAGAATTAAGAAATTTAAAAAAAAATTGGCATAAAAAAGTCAACTAAATTATTTTTTTTTGTTAATATATGTTGAATTATATGTTAAATTACGATTAACATATTTAGAAATATAAATTTTTTTTTGTTAATATATGTTGAATTATATGTTTAATTACGATTAACATATTTAGAAATATAAATCTAGCTGAATAAAGTTTTTATTTTAAATTTTTCTTTATAAGAATTAAGAAATTTAAAAAAAAAAATTGGCATAAAAAAGTCAACTAAATTATTTGTTTTTGTTGATATATGTTGAATTATATGTTAAATTACGATTAACATATTTAGAAATATAAATTTAGCTGAATAAAGTTGTTATTTTAAATTTTTCTTTATAAAAATTAAGAAATTTATAAAAAAATTGGCATAAAAAAGTCAACTAAATTATTTTTTTTTGTTAATATATGTTGAATTATATGTTAAATTACGATTAACATATTTAGAAATATAAAATTAGCTGAATAAAGTTGTTATTTTAAATTTTTCTTTATAAAAATTAAGAAATTTATAAAAAAATTGGCATAAAAAAGTCAACTGAATTATTTTTTTGTTAATATGTGTTGAATTATATGTTAAATTACGATTAACATATTTAGAAATATAAATTTAGCTGAATAAAGTTGTTATTTTAAATTTTTCTTTATAAAAATTAAGAAATTTATAAAAAAATTGGCATAAAAAAGTCAACTAAATTATGTTTTTTTTTTGTTAAATATATGTTGAATTATATGTTAAATTACGATTAACATATTTAGAAATATAAATTTAGCTGAATAAAGTTGTTATTTTAAATTTTTCTTTATAAAAATTAAGAAATTTATAAAAAAATTGGCATAAAAAAGTCAACTAAAGTATTTTTTTTGTTAATATATGTTGAATTATATGTTTAATTACGATTAACATATTTAGAAATATAAATTTAGCTGAATAAAGTTGTTATTTTAAATTTTTCTTTATAAAAATTAAGAAATTTATAAAAAAATTGGCATAAAAAAGTCAACTGAATTATTTTTTTGTTAATATGTGTTGAATTATATGTTAAATTACGATTAACATATTTAGAAATATAAATTTAGCTGAATAAAGTTGTTATTTAATATTTTTCTCTATAAGAATTAAGAAATTTAAAAAAAAATTGGCATAAAAAAGTCAACTAAATTATTTTTTTTTGTTAATATATGTTGAATTATATGTTTAATTACGATTAACATATTTAGAAATATAAATTTAGCTGAATAAAGTTGTTATTGTAAATTTTTCTTTATAAAAATTAAGAAATTTATAAAAAAATTGGCATAAAAAAGTCAACTAAAATATTTTTTTTTGTTAATATATGTTGAATGTGTATGTTTAATTACGATTAACATATTTAGAAATATAAATTTAGCTGAATAAGTTTTTAATTTAAATTTTTCTTTATAAAAATTAAGAAATTTATAAAAAAATTGGCATAAAAAAGTCAATTGAATTATTTTTTTGTTAATATGTGTTGAATTATATGTTAAATTACGATTAACATATTTAGAAATATAAATTTAGCTGAATAAAGTTGTTATTTTAAATTTTTCTTTATAAAAATTAAGGAATTTATAAAAAAATTGGCATAAAAAAGTCAACTAAATTATATTTTTTTGTTCATATATGTTGAATTATATGTTAAATTGCGAATAACATATTTAGAAACATAAATTTAGCTTAATAAAGTTGTTATTTTAAACTTTTCTGTATAAGAATTAAGAAATTTAAAAAAAAATTGGCATAAAAAAGTCAACTAAATTATTTTTTTTTGTTAATATATGTTGAATTATATGTTAAATTACGATTAACATATTTAGAAATATAAATTTTTTTTTGTTAATATATGTTGAATTATATGTTTAATTACGATTAACATATTTAGAAATATAAATCTAGCTGAATAAAGTTGTTATTTTAAATTTTTCTTTATAAAAATTAAGAAATTTATAAAAAAATTGGCATAAAAAAGTCAACTAAAGTATTTTTTTTGTTAATATATGTTGAATTATATGTTTAATTACGATTAACATATTTAGAAATATAAATTTAGCTGAATAAAGTTGTTATTTTAAATTTTTCTTTATAAAAATTAAGAAATTTATAAAAAAATTGGCATAAAAAAGTCAACTGAATTATTTTTTTGTTAATATGTGTTGAATTATATGTTAAATTACGATTAACATATTTAGAAATATAAATTTAGCTGAATAAAGTTGTTATTTAATATTTTTCTCTATAAGAATTAAGAAATTTAAAAAAAAATTGGCATAAAAAAGTCAACTAAATTATTTTTTTTTGTTAATATATGTTGAATTATATGTTTAATTACGATTAACATATTTAGAAATATAAATTTAGCTGAATAAAGTTGTTATTGTAAATTTTTCTTTATAAAAATTAAGAAATTTATAAAAAAATTGGCATAAAAAAGTCAACTAAAATATTTTTTTTTGTTAATATATGTTGAATGTGTATGTTTAATTACGATTAACATATTTAGAAATATAAATTTAGCTGAATAAGTTTTTAATTTAAATTTTTCTTTATAAAAATTAAGAAATTTATAAAAAAATTGGCATAAAAAAGTCAACTAAAATATTTTTTTTTGTTAATATATGTTGAATGTGTATGTTTAATTACGATTAACATATTTAGAAATATAAATTTAGCTGAATAAGTTTTTAATTTAAATTTTTCTTTATAAAAATTAAGAAATTTATAAAAAAATTGGCATAAAAAAGTCAATTGAATTATTTTTTTGTTAATATGTGTTGAATTATATGTTAAATTACGATTAACATATTTAGAAATATAAATTTAGCTGAATAAAGTTGTTATTTTAAATTTTTCTTTATAAAAA
Organism: Empis stercorea; assembly: GCA_949752835.1. Lineage (NCBI taxonomy): Eukaryota > Metazoa > Arthropoda > Insecta > Diptera > Empididae > Empis > Empis stercorea. The sequence goes on from OX457085.1 coordinate 24,717,445, forward strand.
TTAAGGAATTTATAAAAAAATTGGCATAAAAAAGTCAACTAAATTATTTTTTTTTGTTGATATATGTTGAATTATATGTTAAATTACGATTAACATATTTAGAAATATAAATTTAGCTGAATAAAGTTGTTATTTTAAATTTTTCTTTAATAAGAATTAAGAAATTTATAAAAAAATTGGCATAAAAAAGTCAACTAAATTATTTTTTTTTGTTAATATATTTTGAATTATATGTTAAATTACGATTAACATATTTAGAAATATAAAATTAGCTGAATAAAGTTGTTATTTTAAATTTTTCTTTATAAAAATTAAGAAATTTATAAAAAAATTGGCATAAAAAAGTCAACTGAATTTTTTTTTGTTAATATGTGTTGAATTATATGTTAAATTACGATTAACATATTTAGAAATATAAATTTAGCTGAATAAAGTTGTTATTTTAAATTTTTCTTTATAAAAATTAAGAAATTTATAAAAAAATTGGCATAAAAAAGTCAACTAAATTATGTTTTTTTTTTGTTAAATATATGTTGAATTATATGTTAAATTACGATTAACATATTTAGAAATATAAATTTAGCTGAATAAAGTTGTTATTTTAAATTTTTCTTTATAAAAATTAAGAAATTTATAAAAAAATTGGCTTAAAAAAGTCAACTAAATTATGTTTTTTTTTTGGTAAATATACGTTGAATTATATGTTAAATTACGACTAACATATTTAGAAATATAAATTTAGCTGAATAAATTTAAATTTTTCTTTATAAAAATTAAGAAATTTATAAAAAAATTGGCATAAAAAAGTCAACTAAAATATTTTTTTTTGTTAATATATGTTGAATGTGTATGTTTAATTACGATTAACATATTTAGAAATATAAATTTAGCTGAATAAGTTTTTAATTTAAATTTTTCTTTATAAAAATTAAGAAATTTATAAAAAAATTGGCATAAAAAAGTCAATTGAATTATTTTTTTGTTAATATGTGTTGAATTATATGTTAAATTACGATTAACATATTTAGAAATATAAATTTAGCTGAATAAAGTTGTTATTTTAAATTTTTCTTTATAAAAATTAAGGAATTTATAAAAAAATTGGCATAAAAAAGTCAACTAAATTATATTTTTTTGTTCATATATGTTGAATTATATGTTAAATTGCGAATAACATATTTAGAAACATAAATTTAGCTTAATAAAGTTGTTATTTTAAACTTTTCTTTATAAGAATTAAGAAATTTAAAAAAAAATTGGCATAAAAAAGTCAACTAAATTATTTTTTTTTGTTAATATATGTTGAATTATATGTTAAATTACGATTAACATATTTAGAAATATAAATTTTTTTTTGTTAATATATGTTGAATTATATGTTTAATTACGATTAACATATTTAGAAATATAAATCTAGCTGAATAAAGTTTTTATTTTAAATTTTTCTTTATAAGAATTAAGAAATTAAAAAAAAAAAATTGGCATAAAAAAGTCAACTAAATTATTTTTTTTTGTTGATATATGTTGAATTATATGTTAAATTACGATTAACATATTTAGAAATATAAATTTAGCTGAATAAAGTTGTTATTTTAAATTTTTCTTTAATAAGAATTAAGAAATTTATAAAAAAATTGGCATAAAAAAGTCAACTAAATTATTTTTTTTTGTTAATATATTTTGAATTATATGTTAAATTACGATTAACATATTTAGAAATATAAAATTAGCTGAATAAAGTTGTTATTTTAAATTTTTCTTTATAAAAATTAAGAAATTTATAAAAAAATTGGCATAAAAAAGTCAACTGAATTTTTTTTTGTTAATATGTGTTGAATTATATGTTAAATTACGATTAACATATTTAGAAATATAAATTTAGCTGAATAAAGTTGTTATTTTAAATTTTTCTTTATAAAAATTAAGAAATTTATAAAAAAATTGGCATAAAAAAGTCAACTAAATTATGTTTTTTTTTTGTTAAATATATGTTGAATTATATGTTAAATTACGATTAACATATTTAGAAATATAAATTTAGCTGAATAAAGTTGTTATTTTAAATTTTTCTTTATAAAAATTAAGAAATTTATAAAAAAATTGGCATAAAAAAGTCAACTAAATTATGTTTTTTTTTTGTTAAATATATGTTGAATTATATGTTAAATTACGATTAACATATTTAGAAATATAAATTTAGCTGAATAAAGTTGTTATTTTAAATTTTTCTTTATAAAAATTAAGAAATTTATAAAAAAATTGGCATAAAAAAGTCAACTGAATTATTTTTTTGTTAATATGTGTTGAATTATATGTTAAATTACGATTAACATATTTAGAAATATAAATTTAGCTGAATAAAGTTGTTATTTAATATTTTTCTCTATAAGAATTAAGAAATTTAAAAAAAAATTGGCATAAAAAAGTCAACTAAATTATTTTTTTTTGTTAATATATGTTGAATTATATGTTTAATTACGATTAACATATTTAGAAATATAAATTTAGCTGAATAAAGTTGTTATTGTAAATTTTTCTTTATAAAAATTAAGAAATTTATAAAAAAATTGGCATAAAAAAGTCAACTAAAATATTTTTTTTTGTTAATATATGTTGAATGTGTATGTTTAATTACGATTAACATATTTAGAAATATAAATTTAGCTGAATAAGTTTTTAATTTAAATTTTTCTTTATAAAAATTAAGAAATTTATAAAAAAATTGGCATAAAAAAGTCAATTGAATTATTTTTTTGTTAATATGTGTTGAATTATATGTTAAATTACGATTAACATATTTAGAAATATAAATTTAGCTGAATAAAGTTGTTATTTTAAATTTTTCTTTATAAAAATTAAGGAATTTATAAAAAAATTGGCATAAAAAAGTCAACTAAATTATATTTTTTTGTTCATATATGTTGAATTATATGTTAAATTGCGAATAACATATTTAGAAACATAAATTTAGCTTAATAAAGTTGTTATTTTAAACTTTTCTTTATAAGAATTAAGAAATTTAAAAAAAAATTGGCATAAAAAAGTCAACTAAATTATTTTTTTTTGTTAATATATGTTGAATTATATGTTAAATTACGATTAACATATTTAGAAATATAAATTTTTTTTTGTTAATATATGTTGAATTATATGTTTAATTACGATTAACATATTTAGAAATATAAATCTAGCTGAATAAAGTTTTTATTTTAAATTTTTCTTTATAAGAATTAAGAAATTAAAAAAAAAAAATTGGCATAAAAAAGTCAACTAAATTATTTTTTTTTGTTGATATATGTTGAATTATATGTTAAATTACGATTAACATATTTAGAAATATAAATTTAGCTGAATAAAGTTGTTATTTTAAATTTTTCTTTAATAAGAATTAAGAAATTTATAAAAAAATTGGCATAAAAAAGTCAACTAAAATATTTTTTTTTGTTAATATATGTTGAATGTGTATGTTTAATTACGATTAACATATTTAGAAATATAAATTTAGCTGAATAAGTTTTTAATTTAAATTTTTCTTTATAAAAATTAAGAAATTTATAAAAAAATTGGCATAAAAAAGTCAATTGAATTATTTTTTTGTTAATATGTGTTGAATTATATGTTAAATTACGATTAACATATTTAGAAATATAAATTTAGCTGAATAAAGTTGTTATTTTAAATTTTTCTTTATAAAAATTAAGGAATTTATAAAAAAATTGGCATAAAAAAGTCAACTAAATTATATTTTTTTGTTCATATATGTTGAATTATATGTTAAATTGCGAATAACATATTTAGAAACATAAATTTAGCTTAATAAAGTTGTTATTTTAAACTTTTCTTTATAAGAATTAAGAAATTTAAAAAAAATTGGCTTAAAAAAGTCAACTAAATTATGTTTTTTTTTTGGTAAATATACGTTGAATTATATGTTAAATTACGACTAACATATTTAGAAATATAAATTTAGCTGAATAAATTTAAATTTTTCTTTATAAAAATTAAGAATAATATAAAAAAATTGGCTTAAAAAAGTCAACTAAATTATGTTTTTTTTGTTAAATATATGTTGAATTATATGTTAAATTACGACTAACATATTTAGAAATATAAATTTAGCTGAATAAGTTTTTAATTTAAATTTTTCTTTATAAAAATTAAGAAATTTATAAAAAAATTGGCATAAAAAAGTCAATTGAATTATTTTTTTGTTAATATGTGTTGAATTATATGTTAAATTACGATTAACATATTTAGAAATATAAATTTAGCTGAATAAAGTTGTTATTTTAAATTTTTCTTTATAAAAATTAAGGAATTTATAAAAAAATTGGCATAAAAAAGTCAACTAAATTATATTTTTTTGTTCATATATGTTGAATTATATGTTAAATTGCGAATAACATATTTAGAAACATAAATTTAGCTTAATAAAGTTGTTATTTTAAACTTTTCTTTATAAGAATTAAGAAATTTAAAAAAAAATTGGCATAAAAAAGTCAACTAAATTATTTTTTTTTGTTAATATATGTTGAATTATATGTTAAATTACGATTAACATATTTAGAAATATAAATTTTTTTTTGTTAATATATGTTGAATTATATGTTTAATTACGATTAACATATTTAGAAATATAAATCTAGCTGAATAAAGTTTTTATTTTAAATTTTTCTTTATAAGAATTAAGAAATTAAAAAAAAAAAATTGGCATAAAAAAGTCAACTAAATTATTTTTTTTTGTTGATATATGTTGAATTATATGTTAAATTACGATTAACATATTTAGAAATATAAATTTAGCTGAATAAAGTTGTTATTTTAAATTTTTCTTTATAAAAATTAAGAAATTTATAAAAAAATTGGCATAAAAAAGTCAACTGAATTATTTTTTTGTTAATATGTGTTGAATTATATGTTAAATTACGATTAACATATTTAGAAATATAAATTTAGCTGAATAAAGTTGTTATTTAATATTTTTCTCTATAAGAATTAAGAAATTTAAAAAAAAATTGGCATAAAAAAGTCAACTAAATTATTTTTTTTTGTTAATATATGTTGAATTATATGTTTAATTACGATTAACATATTTAGAAATATAAATTTAGCTGAATAAAGTTGTTATTGTAAATTTTTCTTTATAAAAATTAAGAAATTTATAAAAAAATTGGCATAAAAAAGTCAACTAAAATATTTTTTTTTGTTAATATATGTTGAATGTGTATGTTTAATTACGATTAACATATTTAGAAATATAAATTTAGCTGAATAAGTTTTTAATTTAAATTTTTCTTTATAAAAATTAAGAAATTTATAAAAAAATTGGCATAAAAAAGTCAATTGAATTATTTTTTTGTTAATATGTGTTGAATTATATGTTAAATTACGATTAACATATTTAGAAATATAAATTTAGCTGAATAAAGTTGTTATTTAATATTTTTCTCTATAAGAATTAAGAAATTTAAAAAAAAATTGGCATAAAAAAGTCAACTAAATTATTTTTTTTTGTTAATATATGTTGAATTATATGTTTAATTACGATTAACATATTTAGAAATATAAATTTAGCTGAATAAAGTTGTTATTGTAAATTTTTCTTTATAAAAATTAAGAAATTTATAAAAAAATTGGCATAAAAAAGTCAACTGAATTATTTTTTTGTTAATATGTGTTGAATTATATGTTAAATTACGATTAACATATTTAGAAATATAAATTTAGCTGAATAAAGTTGTTATTTAATATTTTTCTCTATAAGAATTAAGAAATTTAAAAAAAAATTGGCATAAAAAAGTCAACTAAATTATTTTTTTTTTGTTAATATATGTTGAATTATATGTTTAATTACGATTAACATATTTAGAAATATAAATTTAGCTGAATAAAGTTGTTATTGTAAATTTTTCTTTATAAAAATTAAGAAATTTATAAAAAAATTGGCATAAAAAAGTCAACTAAAATATTTTTTTTTGTTAATATATGTTGAATGTGTATGTTTAATTACGATTAACATATTTAGAAATATAAATTTAGCTGAATAAGTTTTTAATTTAAATTTTTCTTTATAAAAATTAAGAAATTTATAAAAAAATTGGCATAAAAAAGTCAATTGAATTATTTTTTTGTTAATATGTGTTGAATTATATGTTAAATTACGATTAACATATTTAGAAATATAAATTTAGCTGAATAAAGTTGTTATTTTAAATTTTTCTTTATAAAAATTAAGGAATTTATAAAAAAATTGGCATAAAAAAGTCAACTAAATTATATTTTTTTGTTCATATATGTTGAATTATATGTTAAATTGCGAATAACATATTTAGAAACATAAATTTAGCTTAATAAAGTTGTTATTTTAAACTTTTCTTTATAAGAATTAAGAAATTTAAAAAAAAATTGGCATAAAAAAGTCAACTAAATTATTTTTTTTTGTTAATATATGTTGAATTATATGTTAAATTACGATTAACATATTTAGAAATATAAATTTTTTTTGTTAATATATGTTGAATTATATGTTTAATTACGATTAACATATTTAGAAATATAAATCTAGCTGAATAAAGTTTTTATTTTAAATTTTTCTTTATAAGAATTAAGAAATTAAAAAAAAAAAATTGGCATAAAAAAGTCAACTAAATTATTTTTTTTTGTTGATATATGTTGAATTATATGTTAAATTACGATTAACATATTTAGAAATATAAATTTAGCTGAATAAAGTTGTTATTTTAAATTTTTCTTTATAAAAATTAAGAAATTTATAAAAAAATTGGCATAAAAAAGTCAACTGAATTATTTTTTTGTTAATATGTGTTGAATTATATGTTAAATTACGATTAACATATTTAGAAATATAAATTTAGCTGAATAAAGTTGTTATTTTAAATTTTTCTTTATAAAAATTAAGAAATTTATAAAAAAATTGGCATAAAAAAGTCAACTAAATTATGTTTTTTTTTTGTTAAATATATGTTGAATTATATGTTAAATTACGATTAACATATTTAGAAATATAAATTTAGCTGAATAAAGTTGTTATTTTAAATTTTTCTTTATAAAAATTAAGAAATTTATAAAAAAATTGGCATAAAAAAGTCAACTAAAGTATTTTTTTTGTTAATATATGTTGAATTATATGTTTAATTACGATTAACATATTTAGAAATATAAATTTAGCTGAATAAAGTTGTTATTTTAAATTTTTCTTTATAAAAATTAAGAAATTTATAAAAAAATTGGCATAAAAAAGTCAACTGAATTATTTTTTTGTTAATATGTGTTGAATTATATGTTAAATTACGATTAACATATTTAGAAATATAAATTTAGCTGAATAAAGTTGTTATTTAATATTTTTCTCTATAAGAATTAAGAAATTTAAAAAAAAATTGGCATAAAAAAGTCAACTAAATTATTTTTTTTTGTTAATATATGTTGAATTATATGTTTAATTACGATTAACATATTTAGAAATATAAATTTAGCTGAATAAAGTTGTTATTGTAAATTTTTCTTTATAAAAATTAAGAAATTTATAAAAAAATTGGCATAAAAAAGTCAACTAAAATATTTTTTTTTGTTAATATATGTTGAATGTGTATGTTTAATTACGATTAACATATTTAGAAATATAAATTTAGCTGAATAAGTTTTTAATTTAAATTTTTCTTTATAAAAATTAAGAAATTTATAAAAAAATTGGCATAAAAAAGTCAATTGAATTATTTTTTTGTTAATATGTGTTGAATTATATGTTAAATTACGATTAACATATTTAGAAATATAAATTTAGCTGAATAAAGTTGTTATTTTAAATTTTTCTTTATAAAAATTAAGGAATTTATAAAAAAATTGGCATAAAAAAGTCAACTAAATTATATTTTTTTGTTCATATATGTTGAATTATATGTTAAATTGCGAATAACATATTTAGAAACATAAATTTAGCTTAATAAAGTTGTTATTTTAAACTTTTCTTTATAAGAATTAAGAAATTTAAAAAAAAATTGGCATAAAAAAGTCAACTAAATTATTTTTTTTTGTTAATATATGTTGAATTATATGTTAAATTACGATTAACATATTTAGAAATATAAATTTTTTTTTGTTAATATATGTTGAATTATATGTTTAATTACGATTAACATATTTAGAAATATAAATCTAGCTGAATAAAGTTTTTATTTTAAATTTTTCTTTATAAGAATTAAGAAATTAAAAAAAAAAAATTGGCATAAAAAAGTCAACTAAATTATTTTTTTTTGTTGATATATGTTGAATTATATGTTAAATTACGATTAACATATTTAGAAATATAAATTTAGCTGAATAAAGTTGTTATTTTAAATTTTTCTTTAATAAGAATTAAGAAATTTATAAAAAAATTGGCATAAAAAAGTCAACTAAATTATTTTTTTTTGTTAATATATTTTGAATTATATGTTAAATTACGATTAACATATTTAGAAATATAAAATTAGCTGAATAAAGTTGTTATTTTAAATTTTTCTTTATAAAAATTAAGAAATTTATAAAAAAATTGGCATAAAAAAGTCAACTGAATTTTTTTTTGTTAATATGTGTTGAATTATATGTTAAATTACGATTAACATATTTAGAAATATAAATTTAGCTGAATAAAGTTGTTATTTTAAATTTTTCTTTATAAAAATTAAGAAATTTATAAAAAAATTGGCATAAAAAAGTCAACTAAATTATGTTTTTTTTTTGTTAAATATATGTTGAATTATATGTTAAATTACGATTAACATATTTAGAAATATAAATTTAGCTGAATAAAGTTGTTATTTTAAATTTTTCTTTATAAAAATTAAGAAATTTATAAAAAAATTGGCTTAAAAAAGTCAACTAAATTATGTTTTTTTTTTGGTAAATATACGTTGAATTATATGTTAAATTACGACTAACATATTTAGAAATATAAATTTAGCTGAATAAATTTAAATTTTTCTTTATAAAAATTAAGAATAATATAAAAAAATTGGCTTAAAAAAGTCAACTAAATTATGTTTTTTTTGTTAAATATATGTTGAATTATATGTTAAATTACGACTAACATATTTAGAAATATAAATTTAGCTGAATAAGTTTTTAATTTAAATTTTTCTTTATAAAAATTAAGAAATTTATAAAAAAATTGGCATAAAAAAGTCAATTGAATTATTTTTTTGTTAATATGTGTTGAATTATATGTTAAATTACGATTAACATATTTAGAAATATAAATTTAGCTGAATAAAGTTGTTATTTTAAATTTTTCTTTATAAAAATTAAGGAATTTATAAAAAAATTGGCATAAAAAAGTCAACTAAATTATATTTTTTTGTTCATATATGTTGAATTATATGTTAAATTGCGAATAACATATTTAGAAACATAAATTTAGCTTAATAAAGTTGTTATTTTAAACTTTTCTTTATAAGAATTAAGAAATTTAAAAAAAAATTGGCATAAAAAAGTCAACTAAATTATTTTTTTTTGTTAATATATGTTGAATTATATGTTAAATTACGATTAACATATTTAGAAATATAAATTTTTTTTGTTAATATATGTTGAATTATATGTTTAATTACGATTAACATATTTAGAAATATAAATCTAGCTGAATAAAGTTTTTATTTTAAATTTTTCTTTATAAGAATTAAGAAATTAAAAAAAAAAAATTGGCATAAAAAAGTCAACTAAATTATTTTTTTTTGTTGATATATGTTGAATTATATGTTAAATTACGATTAACATATTTAGAAATATAAATTTAGCTGAATAAAGTTGTTATTTTAAATTTTTCTTTAATAAGAATTAAGAAATTTATAAAAAAATTGGCATAAAAAAGTCAACTAAATTATTTTTTTTTGTTAATATATTTTGAATTATATGTTAAATTACGATTAACATATTTAGAAATATAAAATTAGCTGAATAAAGTTGTTATTTTAAATTTTTCTTTATAAAAATTAAGAAATTTATAAAAAAATTGGCATAAAAAAGTCAACTGAATTTTTTTTTGTTAATATGTGTTGAATTATATGTTAAATTACGATTAACATATTTAGAAATATAAATTTAGCTGAATAAAGTTGTTATTTTAAATTTTTCTTTATAAAAATTAAGAAATTTATAAAAAAATTGGCATAAAAAAGTCAACTAAATTATGTTTTTTTTTTGTTAAATATATGTTGAATTATATGTTAAATTACGATTAACATATTTAGAAATATAAATTTAGCTGAATAAAGTTGTTATTTTAAATTTTTCTTTATAAAAATTAAGAAATTTATAAAAAAATTGGCATAAAAAAGTCAACTAAATTATGTTTTTTTTTTGTTAAATATATGTTGAATTATATGTTAAATTACGATTAACATATTTAGAAATATAAATTTAGCTGAATAAAGTTGTTATTTTAAATTTTTCTTTATAAAAATTAAGAAATTTATAAAAAAATTGGCATAAAAAAGTCAACTGAATTATTTTTTTGTTAATATGTGTTGAATTATATGTTAAATTACGATTAACATATTTAGAAATATAAATTTAGCTGAATAAAGTTGTTATTTAATATTTTTCTCTATAAGAATTAAGAAATTTAAAAAAAAATTGGCATAAAAAAGTCAACTAAATTATTTTTTTTTGTTAATATATGTTGAATTATATGTTTAATTACGATTAACATATTTAGAAATATAAATTTAGCTGAATAAAGTTGTTATTGTAAATTTTTCTTTATAAAAATTAAGAAATTTATAAAAAAATTGGCATAAAAAAGTCAACTAAAATATTTTTTTTTGTTAATATATGTTGAATGTGTATGTTTAATTACGATTAACATATTTAGAAATATAAATTTAGCTGAATAAGTTTTTAATTTAAATTTTTCTTTATAAAAATTAAGAAATTTATAAAAAAATTGGCATAAAAAAGTCAATTGAATTATTTTTTTGTTAATATGTGTTGAATTATATGTTAAATTACGATTAACATATTTAGAAATATAAATTTAGCTGAATAAAGTTGTTATTTTAAATTTTTCTTTATAAAAATTAAGGAATTTATAAAAAAATTGGCATAAAAAAGTCAACTAAATTATATTTTTTTGTTCATATATGTTGAATTATATGTTAAATTGCGAATAACATATTTAGAAACATAAATTTAGCTTAATAAAGTTGTTATTTTAAACTTTTCTTTATAAGAATTAAGAAATTTAAAAAAAAATTGGCATAAAAAAGTCAACTAAATTATTTTTTTTTGTTAATATATGTTGAATTATATGTTAAATTACGATTAACATATTTAGAAATATAAATTTTTTTTTGTTAATATATGTTGAATTATATGTTTAATTACGATTAACATATTTAGAAATATAAATCTAGCTGAATAAAGTTTTTATTTTAAATTTTTCTTTATAAGAATTAAGAAATTAAAAAAAAAAAATTGGCATAAAAAAGTCAACTAAATTATTTTTTTTTGTTGATATATGTTGAATTATATGTTAAATTACGATTAACATATTTAGAAATATAAATTTAGCTGAATAAAGTTGTTATTTTAAATTTTTCTTTAATAAGAATTAAGAAATTTATAAAAAAATTGGCATAAAAAAGTCAACTAAATTATTTTTTTTTGTTAATATATTTTGAATTATATGTTAAATTACGATTAACATATTTAGAAATATAAAATTAGCTGAATAAAGTTGTTATTTTAAATTTTTCTTTATAAAAATTAAGAAATTTATAAAAAAATTGGCATAAAAAAGTCAACTGAATTTTTTTTTGTTAATATGTGTTGAATTATATGTTAAATTACGATTAACATATTTAGAAATATAAATTTAGCTGAATAAAGTTGTTATTTTAAATTTTTCTTTATAAAAATTAAGAAATTTATAAAAAAATTGGCATAAAAAAGTCAACTAAATTATGTTTTTTTTTTGTTAAATATATGTTGAATTATATGTTAAATTACGATTAACATATTTAGAAATATAAATTTAGCTGAATAAAGTTGTTATTTTAAATTTTTCTTTATAAAAATTAAGAAATTTATAAAAAAATTGGCTTAAAAAAGTCAACTAAATTATGTTTTTTTTTTGGTAAATATACGTTGAATTATATGTTAAATTACGACTAACATATTTAGAAATATAAATTTAGCTGAATAAATTTAAATTTTTCTTTATAAAAATTAAGAATAATATAAAAAAATTGGCTTAAAAAAGTCAACTAAATTATGTTTTTTTTGTTAAATATATGTTGAATTATATGTTAAATTACGACTAACATATTTAGAAATATAAATTTAGCTGAATAAGTTTTTAATTTAAATTTTTCTTTATAAAAATTAAGAAATTTATAAAAAAATTGGCATAAAAAAGTCAATTGAATTATTTTTTTGTTAATATGTGTTGAATTATATGTTAAATTACGATTAACATATTTAGAAATATAAATTTAGCTGAATAAAGTTGTTATTTTAAATTTTTCTTTATAAAAATTAAGGAATTTATAAAAAAATTGGCATAAAAAAGTCAACTAAATTATATTTTTTTGTTCATATATGTTGAATTATATGTTAAATTGCGAATAACATATTTAGAAACATAAATTTAGCTTAATAAAGTTGTTATTTTAAACTTTTCTTTATAAGAATTAAGAAATTTAAAAAAAAATTGGCATAAAAAAGTCAACTAAATTATTTTTTTTTGTTAATATATGTTGAATTATATGTTAAATTACGATTAACATATTTAGAAATATAAATTTTTTTTTGTTAATATATGTTGAATTATATGTTTAATTACGATTAACATATTTAGAAATATAAATCTAGCTGAATAAAGTTTTTATTTTAAATTTTTCTTTATAAGAATTAAGAAATTAAAAAAAAAAAATTGGCATAAAAAAGTCAACTAAATTATTTTTTTTTGTTGATATATGTTGAATTATATGTTAAATTACGATTAACATATTTAGAAATATAAATTTAGCTGAATAAAGTTGTTATTTTAAATTTTTCTTTAATAAGAATTAAGAAATTTATAAAAAAATTGGCATAAAAAAGTCAACTAAATTATTTTTTTTTGTTAATATATTTTGAATTATATGTTAAATTACGATTAACATATTTAGAAATATAAAATTAGCTGAATAAAGTTGTTATTTTAAATTTTTCTTTATAAAAATTAAGAAATTTATAAAAAAATTGGCATAAAAAAGTCAACTGAATTTTTTTTTGTTAATATGTGTTGAATTATATGTTAAATTACGATTAACATATTTAGAAATATAAATTTAGCTGAATAAAGTTGTTATTTTAAATTTTTCTTTATAAAAATTAAGAAATTTATAAAAAAATTGGCATAAAAAAGTCAACTAAATTATGTTTTTTTTTTGTTAAATATATGTTGAATTATATGTTAAATTACGATTAACATATTTAGAAATATAAATTTAGCTGAATAAAGTTGTTATTTTAAATTTTTCTTTATAAAAATTAAGAAATTTATAAAAAAATTGGCATAAAAAAGTCAACTAAATTATGTTTTTTTTTTGTTAAATATATGTTGAATTATATGTTAAATTACGATTAACATATTTAGAAATATAAATTTAGCTGAATAAAGTTGTTATTTTAAATTTTTCTTTATAAAAATTAAGAAATTTATAAAAAAATTGGCATAAAAAAGTCAACTGAATTATTTTTTTGTTAATATGTGTTGAATTATATGTTAAATTACGATTAACATATTTAGAAATATAAATTTAGCTGAATAAAGTTGTTATTTAATATTTTTCTCTATAAGAATTAAGAAATTTAAAAAAAAATTGGCATAAAAAAGTCAACTAAATTATTTTTTTTTGTTAATATATGTTGAATTATATGTTTAATTACGATTAACATATTTAGAAATATAAATTTAGCTGAATAAAGTTGTTATTGTAAATTTTTCTTTATAAAAATTAAGAAATTTATAAAAAAATTGGCATAAAAAAGTCAACTAAAATATTTTTTTTTGTTAATATATGTTGAATGTGTATGTTTAATTACGATTAACATATTTAGAAATATAAATTTAGCTGAATAAGTTTTTAATTTAAATTTTTCTTTATAAAAATTAAGAAATTTATAAAAAAATTGGCATAAAAAAGTCAATTGAATTATTTTTTTGTTAATATGTGTTGAATTATATGTTAAATTACGATTAACATATTTAGAAATATAAATTTAGCTGAATAAAGTTGTTATTTTAAATTTTTCTTTATAAAAATTAAGGAATTTATAAAAAAATTGGCATAAAAAAGTCAACTAAATTATATTTTTTTGTTCATATATGTTGAATTATATGTTAAATTGCGAATAACATATTTAGAAACATAAATTTAGCTTAATAAAGTTGTTATTTTAAACTTTTCTTTATAAGAATTAAGAAATTTAAAAAAAAATTGGCATAAAAAAGTCAACTAAATTATTTTTTTTTGTTAATATATGTTGAATTATATGTTAAATTACGATTAACATATTTAGAAATATAAATTTTTTTTTGTTAATATATGTTGAATTATATGTTTAATTACGATTAACATATTTAGAAATATAAATCTAGCTGAATAAAGTTTTTATTTTAAATTTTTCTTTATAAGAATTAAGAAATTAAAAAAAAAAAATTGGCATAAAAAAGTCAACTAAATTATTTTTTTTTGTTGATATATGTTGAATTATATGTTAAATTACGATTAACATATTTAGAAATATAAATTTAGCTGAATAAAGTTGTTATTTTAAATTTTTCTTTAATAAGAATTAAGAAATTTATAAAAAAATTGGCATAAAAAAGTCAACTAAAATATTTTTTTTTGTTAATATATGTTGAATGTGTATGTTTAATTACGATTAACATATTTAGAAATATAAATTTAGCTGAATAAGTTTTTAATTTAAATTTTTCTTTATAAAAATTAAGAAATTTATAAAAAAATTGGCATAAAAAAGTCAATTGAATTATTTTTTTGTTAATATGTGTTGAATTATATGTTAAATTACGATTAACATATTTAGAAATATAAATTTAGCTGAATAAAGTTGTTATTTTAAATTTTTCTTTATAAAAATTAAGGAATTTATAAAAAAATTGGCATAAAAAAGTCAACTAAATTATATTTTTTTGTTCATATATGTTGAATTATATGTTAAATTGCGAATAACATATTTAGAAACATAAATTTAGCTTAATAAAGTTGTTATTTTAAACTTTTCTTTATAAGAATTAAGAAATTTAAAAAAAAATTGGCATAAAAAAGTCAACTAAATTATTTTTTTTTGTTAATATATGTTGAATTATATGTTAAATTACGATTAACATATTTAGAAATATAAATTTTTTTTTGTTAATATATGTTGAATTATATGTTTAATTACGATTAACATATTTAGAAATATAAATCTAGCTGAATAAAGTTTTTATTTTAAATTTTTCTTTATAAGAATTAAGAAATTAAAAAAAAAAAATTGGCATAAAAAAGTCAACTAAATTATTTTTTTTTGTTGATATATGTTGAATTATATGTTAAATTACGATTAACATATTTAGAAATATAAATTTAGCTGAATAAAGTTGTTATTTTAAATTTTTCTTTAATAAGAATTAAGAAATTTATAAAAAAATTGGCATAAAAAAGTCAACTAAATTATTTTTTTTTGTTAATATATTTTGAATTATATGTTAAATTACGATTAACATATTTAGAAATATAAAATTAGCTGAATAAAGTTGTTATTTTAAATTTTTCTTTATAAAAATTAAGAAATTTATAAAAAAATTGGCATAAAAAAGTCAACTGAATTTTTTTTTGTTAATATGTGTTGAATTATATGTTCAATTACGATTAACATATTTAGAAATATAAATTTAGCTGAATAAAGTTGTTATTTTAAATTTTTCTTTATAAAAATTAAGAAATTTATAAAAAAATTGGCATAAAAAAGTCAACTAAATTATGTTTTTTTTTTGTTAAATATATGTTGAATTATATGTTAAATTACGATTAACATATTTAGAAATATAAATTTAGCTGAATAAAGTTGTTATTTTAAATTTTTCTTTATAAAAATTAAGAAATTTATAAAAAAATTGGCTTAAAAAAGTCAACTAAATTATGTTTTTTTTTTGGTAAATATACGTTGAATTATATGTTAAATTACGACTAACATATTTAGAAATATAAATTTAGCTGAATAAATTTAAATTTTTCTTTATAAAAATTAAGAATAATATAAAAAAATTGGCTTAAAAAAGTCAACTAAATTATGTTTTTTTTTGTTAAATATATGTTGAATTATATGTTAAATTACAGTTAACATATTTAGAAATATAAAATTAGCTGAATAAAGTTGTTATTTTAAATTTTTCTTTATAAGAATCAAGAAATTTAAAAAAAAATTGGCATAAAAAAGTCAACTAAAGTATTTTTTTTGTTAATATATGTTGAATTATATGTTTAATTACGATTAACATATTTAGAAATATAAATTTAGCTGAATAAAGTTGATATTTTAAATTTTTCTTTATAAAAATTAAGAAATTTATAAAAAAATTGGCATAAAAAAGTCAACTGAATTATTTTTTTGTTAATATGTGTTGAATTATATGTTAAATTACGATTAACATATTTAGAAATATAAATTTAGCTGAATAAAGTTGTTATTTAATATTTTTCTTTATAAGAATTAAGAAATTTAAAAAAAAATTGGCATAAAAAAGTCAACTAAATTATTTTTTTTGTTAATATATGTTGAATTATATGTTTAATTACGATTAACATATTTAGAAATATAAATTTAGCTGAATAAAGTTGTTATTGTAAATTTTTCTTTATAAAAATTAAGAAATTTATAAAAAAATTGGCATAAAAAAGTCAACTAAAGTATTTTTTTTTTGTTAATATATGTTGAATGTGTATGTTTAATTACGATTAACATATTTAGAAATATAAATTTAGCTGAATAAAGTTGTTATTTTAAATTTTTCTTTATAAAAATTAAGAAATTTATAAAAAAATTGGCATAAAAAAGTCAATTGAATTATTTTTTTGTTAATATGTGTTGAATTATATGTTAAATTACGATTAACATATTTAGAAATATAAATTTAGCTGAATAAAGTTGTTATTTTAAATTTTTCTTTATAAAAATTAAGAAATTTATAAAAAAATTGGCATAAAAAAGTCAACTAAATTATATTTTTTTGTTCATATATGTTGAATTATATGTTAAATTGCGACTAACATATTTAGAAATATAAATTTAGCTTAATAAAGTTGTTATTTTAAACTTTTCTTTATAAGAATTAAGAAATTTAAAAAAAAATTGGCATAAAAAAGTCAACTAAATTATTTTTTTTTGTTAATATATGTTGAATTATATGTTAAATTACGATTAACATATTTAGAAATATAAATTTTTTTTTGTTAATATATGTTGAATTATATGTTTAATTACGATTAACATATTTAGAAATATAAATCTAGCTGAATAAAGTTTTTATTTTAAATTTTTCTTTATAAGAATTAAGAAATTTAAAAAAAAAAATTGGCATAAAAAAGTCAACTAAATTATTTTTTTTTTGTTGATATATGTTGAATTATATGTTAAATTACGATTAACATATTTAGAAATATAAATTTAGCTGAATAAAGTTGTTATTTTAAATTTTTCTTTATAAGAATTAAGAAATTTATAAAAAAATTGGCATAAAAAAGTCAACTAAATTATTTTTTTTTGTTAATATATGTTGAATTATATGTTAAATTACGATTAACATATTGAGAAATATAAAATTAGCTGAATAAAGTTGTCATTTTAAATTTTTCTTTATAAAAATTAAGAAATTTATAAAAAAATTGGCATAAAAAAGTCAACTGAATTATTTTTTTGTTAATATATGTTGAATTATATGTTAAATTGCGACTAACATATTTAGAAATATAAATTTAGCTTAATAAAGTTGTTATTTTAAGCTTTTCTTTATAAGAATTAAGAAATTTAAAAAAAAATTGGCATAAAAAAGTCAACTAAATTATTTTTTTTTGTTAATATATGTTGAATTATATGTTAAATTACGATTAACATATTTAGAAATATAAATTTTTTTTTGTTAATATATGTTGAATTATATGTTTAATTACGATTAACATATTTAAAAATATAAATCTAGCTGAATAAAGTTTTTATTTTAAATTTTTCTTTATAAGAATTAAGAAATTTAAAAAAAAAAATTGGCATAAAAAAGTCAACTAAATTTTTTTTTTTTTTGTTGATATATGTTGAATTATATGTTAAATTACGATTAACATATTTAGAAATATAAATTTAGCTGAATAAAGTTGTTATTTTAAATTTTTCTTTATAAGAATTAAGAAATTTATAAAAAAATTGGCATAAAAAAGTCAACTAAATTATTTTTTTTTGTTAATATATGTTGAATTATATGTTAAATTACGATTAACATATTTAGAAATATAAATTTAGCTGAATAAAGTTGTTATTTTAAATTTTTCTTTATAAAAATTAAGAAATTTATAAAAAAATTGGCATAAAAAAGTCAACTAAATTATGTTTTTTTTTTGTTAAATATATGTTGAATTATATGTTAAATTACGATTAACATATTTAGAAATATAAATTTAGCTGAATAAAGTTGTTATTTTAAATTTTTCTTTATAAGAATCAAGAAATTTAAAAAAAAATTGGCATAAAAAAGTCAACTAAAGTATTTTTTTTGTTAATATATGTTGAATTATATGTTTAATTACGATTAACATATTTAGAAATATAAATTTAGCTGAATAAAGTTGTTATTTTAAATTTTTCTTTATAAAAATTAAGAAATTTATAAAAAAATTGGCATAAAAAAGTCAACTGAATTATTTTTTTGTTAATATGTGTTGAATTATATGTTAAATTACGATTAACATATTTAGAAATATAAATTTAGCTGAATAAAGTTGTTATTTAATATTTTTCTTTATAAGAATTAAGAAATTTAAAAAAAAATTGGCATAAAAAAGTCAACTAAATTATTTTTTTTTGTTAATATATGTTGAATTATATGTTTAATTACGATTAACATATTTAGAAATATAAATTTAGCTGAATAAAGTTGTTATTGTAAATTTTTCTTTATAAAAATTAAGAAATTTATAAAAAAATTGGCATAAAAAAGTCAACTAAAGTATTTTTTTTTGTTAATATATGTTGAATGTGTATGTTTAATTACGATTAACATATTTAGAAATATAAATTTAGCTGAATAAAGTTGTTATTTTAAATTTTTCTTTATAAAAATTAAGAAATTTATAAAAAAATTGGCATAAAAAAGTCAATTGAATTATTTTTTTGTTAATATGTGTTGAATTATATGTTAAATTACGATTAACATATTTAGAAATATAAATTTAGCTGAATAAAGTTGTTATTTTAAATTTTTCTTTATAAAAATTAAGAAATTTATAAAAAAATTGGCATAAAAAAGTCAACTAAATTATATTTTTTTGTTCATATATGTTGAATTATATGTTAAATTGCGACTAACATATTTAGAAATATAAATTTAGCTTAATAAAGTTGTTATTTTAAACTTTTCTTTATAAGAATTAAGAAATTTAAAAAAAAATTGGCATAAAAAAGTCAACTAAATTATTTTTTTTTGTTAATATATGTTGAATTATATGTTAAATTACGATTAACATATTTAGAAATATAAATTTTTTTTTGTTAATATATGTTGAATTATATGTTTAATTACGATTAACATATTTAGAAATATAAATCTAGCTGAATAAAGTTTTTATTTTAAATTTTTCTTTATAAGAATTAAGAAATTTAAAAAAAAAAATTGGCATAAAAAAGTAAACTAAATTATTTTTTTTTGTTGATATATGTTGAATTATATGTTAAATTACGATTAACATATTTAGAAATATAAAATTAGCTGAATAAAGTTGTTATTTTAAATTTTTCTTTATAAAAATTAAGAAATTTATAAAAAAATTGGCATAAAAAAGTCAACTGAATTATTTTTTTGTTAATATGTGTTGAATTATATGTTAAATTACGATTAACATATTTAGAGAAATATAAATTTAGCTGAATAAAGTTGTTATTTTAAATTTTTCTTTATAAAAATTAAGAAATTTATAAAAAAATTGGCATAAAAAAGTCAACTAAATTATTTTTTTTTGTTAATATATGTTGAATTATATGTTAAATTACGATTAACATATTTAGAAATATAAAATTAGCTGAATAAAGTTGTTATTTTAAATTTTTCTTTATAAAAATTAAGAAATTTATAAAAAAATTGGCATAAAAAAGTCAACTGAATTATTTTTTTGTTAATATGTGTTGAATTATATGTTAAATTACGATTAACATATTTAGAAATATAAAATTAGCTGAATAAAGTTGTTATTTTAAATTTTTCTTTATAAAAATTAAGAAATTTATAAAAAAATTGGCATAAAAAAGTCAACTGAATTATTTTTTTGTTAATATGTGTTGAATTATATGTTAAATTACGATTAACATATTTAGAAATATAAATTTAGCTGAATAAAGTTGTTATTTTAAATTTTTCTTTATAAAAATTAAGAAATTTATAAAAAAATTGGCATAAAAAAGTCAACTAAATTATGTTTTTTTTTTGTTAAATATATGTTGAATTATATGTTAAATTACGATTAACATATTTAGAAATATAAATTTAGCTGAATAAAGTTGTTATTTTAAATTTTTCTTTATAAAAATTAAGAAATTTATAAAAAAATTGGCATAAAAAAGTCAACTGAATTATTTTTTTGTTAATATATGTTGAATTATATGTTAAATTGCGACTAACATATTTAGAAATATAAATTTAGCTTAATAAAGTTGTTATTTTAAACTTTTCTTTATAAGAATTAAGAAATTTAAAAAAAAATTGGCATAAAAAAGTCAACTAAATTATTTTTTTTTGTTAATATATGTTGAATTATATGTTAAATTACGATTAACATATTTAGAAATATAAATTTTTTTTTGTTAATATATGTTGAATTATATGTTTAATTACGATTAACATATTTAGAAATATAAATCTAGCTGAATAAAGTTTTTATTTTAAATTTTTCTTTATAAAAATTAAGAAATTTATAAAAAAATTGGCTTAAAAAAGTCAACTAAATTATGTTTTTTTTTTGTTAAATATACGTTGAATTATATGTTAAATTACGACTAACATATTTAGAAATATAAATTTAGCTGAATAAATTTAAATTTTTCTTTATAAAAATTAAGAATAATATAAAAAAATTGGCTTAAAAAAGTCAACTAAATTATGTTTTTTTTTGTTAAATATATGTTGAATTATATGTTAAATTACAGTTAACATATTTAGAAATATAAAATTAGCTGAATAAAGTTGTTATTTTAAATTTTTCTTTATAAGAATCAAGAAATTTAAAAAAAAATTGGCATAAAAAAGTCAACTAAAGTATTTTTTTTGTTAATATATGTTGAATTATATGTTTAATTACGATTAACATATTTAGAAATATAAATTTAGCTGAATAAAGTTGTTATTTTAAATTTTTCTTTATAAAAATTAAGAAATTTATAAAAAAATTGGCATAAAAAAGTCAACTGAATTATTTTTTTGTTAATATGTGTTGAATTATATGTTAAATTACGATTAACATATTTAGAAATATAAATTTAGCTGAATAAAGTTGTTATTTAATATTTTTCTTTATAAGAATTAAGAAATTTAAAAAAAAATTGGCATAAAAAAGTCAACTAAATTATTTTTTTTTGTTAATATATGTTGAATTATATGTTTAATTACGATTAACATATTTAGAAATATAAATTTAGCTGAATAAAGTTGTTATTGTAAATTTTTCTTTATAAAAATTAAGAAATTTATAAAAAAATTGGCATAAAAAAGTCAACTAAAGTATTTTTTTTTGTTAATATATGTTGAATGTGTATGTTTAATTACGATTAACATATTTAGAAATATAAATTTAGCTGAATAAAGTTGTTATTTTAAATTTTTCTTTATAAAAATTAAGAAATTTATAAAAAAATTGGCATAAAAAAGTCAATTGAATTATTTTTTTGTTAATATGTGTTGAATTATATGTTAAATTACGATTAACATATTTAGAAATATAAATTTAGCTGAATAAAGTTGTTATTTTAAATTTTTCTTTATAAAAATTAAGAAATTTATAAAAAAATTGGCATAAAAAAGTCAACTAAATTATATTTTTTTGTTCATATATGTTGAATTATATGTTAAATTGCGACTAACATATTTAGAAATATAAATTTAGCTTAATAAAGTTGTTATTTTAAACTTTTCTTTATAAGAATTAAGAAATTTAAAAAAAAATTGGCATAAAAAAGTCAACTAAATTATTTTTTTTTGTTAATATATGTTGAATTATATGTTAAATTACGATTAACATATTTAGAAATATAAATATATGTTAAAAAAGTCAACTAAATTATTTTTTTTTGTTAATATATGTTGAATTATATGTTAAATTACGATTAACATATTTAGAAATATAAATTTTTTTTTGTTAATATATGTTGAATTATATGTTTAATTACGATTAACATATTTAGAAATATAAATCTAGCTGAATAAAGTTTTTATTTTAAATTTTTCTTTATAAAAATTAAGAAATTTATAAAAAAATTGGCTTAAAAAAGTCAACTAAATTATGTTTTTTTTTTGTTAAATATACGTTGAATTATATGTTAAATTACGACTAACATATTTAGAAATATAAATTTAGCTGAATAAATTTAAATTTTTCTTTATAAAAATTAAGAATAATATAAAAAAATTGGCTTAAAAAAGTCAACTAAATTATGTTTTTTTTTGTTAAATATATGTTGAATTATATGTTAAATTACAGTTAACATATTTAGAAATATAAAATTAGCTGAATAAAGTTGTTATTTTAAATTTTTCTTTATAAGAATCAAGAAATTTAAAAAAAAATTGGCATAAAAAAGTCAACTAAAGTATTTTTTTTGTTAATATATGTTGAATTATATGTTTAATTACGATTAACATATTTAGAAATATAAATTTAGCTGAATAAAGTTGTTATTTTAAATTTTTCTTTATAAAAATTAAGAAATTTATAAAAAAATTGGCATAAAAAAGTCAACTGAATTATTTTTTTGTTAATATGTGTTGAATTATATGTTAAATTACGATTAACATATTTAGAAATATAAATTTAGCTGAATAAAGTTGTTATTTAATATTTTTCTTTATAAGAATTAAGAAATTTAAAAAAAAATTGGCATAAAAAAGTCAACTAAATTATTTTTTTTTGTTAATATATGTTGAATTATATGTTTAATTACGATTAACATATTTAGAAATATAAATTTAGCTGAATAAAGTTGTTATTGTAAATTTTTCTTTATAAAAATTAAGAAATTTATAAAAAAATTGGCATAAAAAAGTCAACTAAAGTATTTTTTTTTGTTAATATATGTTGAATGTGTATGTTTAATTACGATTAACATATTTAGAAATATAAATTTAGCTGAATAAAGTTGTTATTTTAAATTTTTCTTTATAAAAATTAAGAAATTTATAAAAAAATTGGCATAAAAAAGTCAATTGAATTATTTTTTTGTTAATATGTGTTGAATTATATGTTAAATTACGATTAACATATTTAGAAATATAAATTTAGCTGAATAAAGTTGTTATTTTAAATTTTTCTTTATAAAAATTAAGAAATTTATAAAAAAATTGGCATAAAAAAGTCAACTAAATTATATTTTTTTGTTCATATATGTTGAATTATATGTTAAATTGCGACTAACATATTTAGAAATATAAATTTAGGTTAATAAAGTTGTTATTTTAAACTTTTCTTTATAAGAATTAAGAAATTTAAAAAAAAATTGGCATAAAAAAGTCAACTAAATTATTTTTTTTTGTTAATATATGTTGAATTATATGTTAAATTACGATTAACATATTTAGAAATATAAATTTTTTTTTGTTAATATATGTTGAATTATATGTTTAATTACGATTAACATATTTAGAAATATAAATCTAGCTGAATAAAGTTTTTATTTTAAATTTTTCTTTATAAGAATTAAGAAATTTAAAAAAAAAAATTGGCATAAAAAAGTAAACTAAATTATTTTTTTTTGTTGATATATGTTGAATTATATGTTAAATTACGATTAACATATTTAGAAATATAAAATTAGCTGAATAAAGTTGTTATTTTAAATTTTTCTTTATAAAAATTAAGAAATTTATAAAAAAATTGGCATAAAAAAGTCAACTGAATTATTTTTTTGTTAATATGTGTTGAATTATATGTTAAATTACGATTAACATATTTAGAAATATAAAATTAGCTGAATAAAGTTGTTATTTTAAATTTTTCTTTATAAAAATTAAGAAATTTATAAAAAAATTGGCATAAAAAAGTCAACTGAATTATTTTTTTGTTAATATGTGTTGAATTATATGTTAAATTACGATTAACATATTTAGAAATATAAATTTAGCTGAATAAAGTTGTTATTTTAAATTTTTCTTTATAAAAATTAAGAAATTTATAAAAAAATTGGCATAAAAAAGTCAACTAAATTATGTTTTTTTTTTGTTAAATATATGTTGAATTATATGTTAAATTACGATTAACATATTTAGAAATATAAATTTAGCTGAATAAAGTTGTTATTTTAAATTGTTCTTTATAAAAATTAAGAAATTTATAAAAAAATTGGCATAAAAAAGTCAACTGAATTATTTTTTTGTTAATATATGTTGAATTATATGTTAAATTGCGACTAACATATTTAGAAATATAAATTTAGCTTAATAAAGTTGTTATTTTAAACTTTTCTTTATAAGAATTAAGAAATTTAAAAAAAAATTGGCATAAAAAAGTCAACTAAATTATTTTTTTTTGTTAATATATGTTGAATTATATGTTAAATTACGATTAACATATTTAGAAATATAAATTTTTTTTTGTTAATATATGTTGAATTATATGTTTAATTACGATTAACATATTTAGAAATATAAATCTAGCTGAATAAAGTTTTTATTTTAAATTTTTCTTTATAAAAATTAAGAAATTTATAAAAAAATTGGCTTAAAAAAGTCAACTAAATTATGTTTTTTTTTTGTTAAATATACGTTGAATTATATGTTAAATTACGACTAACATATTTAGAAATATAAATTTAGCTGAATAAATTTAAATTTTTCTTTATAAAAATTAAGAATAATATAAAAAAATTGGCTTAAAAAAGTCAACTAAATTATGTTTTTTTTTGTTAAATATATGTTGAATTATATGTTAAATTACAGTTAACATATTTAGAAATATAAAATTAGCTGAATAAAGTTGTTATTTTAAATTTTTCTTTATAAGAATCAAGAAATTTAAAAAAAAATTGGCATAAAAAAGTCAACTAAAGTATTTTTTTTGTTAATATATGTTGAATTATATGTTTAATTACGATTAACATATTTAGAAATATAAATTTAGCTGAATAAAGTTGTTATTTTAAATTTTTCTTTATAAAAATTAAGAAATTTATAAAAAAATTGGCATAAAAAAGTCAACTGAATTATTTTTTTGTTAATATGTGTTGAATTATATGTTAAATTACGATTAACATATTTAGAAATATAAATTTAGCTGAATAAAGTTGTTATTTAATATTTTTCTTTATAAGAATTAAGAAATTTAAAAAAAAATTGGCATAAAAAAGTCAACTAAATTATTTTTTTTTGTTAATATATGTTGAATTATATGTTTAATTACGATTAACATATTTAGAAATATAAATTTAGCTGAATAAAGTTGTTATTGTAAATTTTTCTTTATAAAAATTAAGAAATTTATAAAAAAATTGGCATAAAAAAGTCAACTAAAGTATTTTTTTTTGTTAATATATGTTGAATGTGTATGTTTAATTACGATTAACATATTTAGAAATATAAATTTAGCTGAATAAAGTTGTTATTTTAAATTTTTCTTTATAAAAATTAAGAAATTTATAAAAAAATTGGCATAAAAAAGTCAATTGAATTATTTTTTTGTTAATATGTGTTGAATTATATGTTAAATTACGATTAACATATTTAGAAATATAAATTTAGCTGAATAAAGTTGTTATTTTAAATTTTTCTTTATAAAAATTAAGAAATTTATAAAAAAATTGGCATAAAAAAGTCAACTAAATTATATTTTTTTGTTCATATATGTTGAATTATATGTTAAATTGCGACTAACATATTTAGAAATATAAAATTAGCTTAATAAAGTTGTTATTTTAAACTTTTCTTTATAAGAATTAAGAAATTTAAAAAAAAAATTGGCATAAAAAAGTCAACTAAATTATTTTTTTTTGTTAATATATGTTGAATTATATGTTAAATTACGATTAACATATTTAGAAATATAAATTTTTTTTTGTTAATATATGTTGAATTATATGTTTAATTACGATTAACATATTTAGAAATATAAATCTAGCTGAATAAAGTTTTTATTTTAAATTTTTCTTTATAAGAATTAAGAAATTTAAAAAAAAAAATTGGCATAAAAAAGTAAACTAAATTATTTCTTTTTGTTGATATATGTTGAATTATATGTTAAATTACGATTAACATATTTAGAAATATAAATTTAGCTGAATAAAGTTGTTATTTTAAATTTTTCTTTATAAAAATTAAGAAATTTATAAAAAAATTGGCATAAAAAAGTCAACTAAATTATATTTTTTTGTTCATATATGTTGAATTATATGTTAAATTGCGACTAACATATTTAGAAATATAAATTTAGCTTAATAAAGTTGTTATTTTAAATTTTTCTTTATAAAAATTAAGAAATTTATAAAAAAATTGGCATAAAAAAGTCAACTGAATTATTTTTTTGTTAATATGTGTTGAATTATATGTTAAATTACGATTAACATATTTAGAGAAATATAAATTTAGCTGAATAAAGTTGTTATTTTAAATTTTTCTTTATAAAAATTAAGAAATTTATAAAAAAATTGGCATAAAAAAGTCAACTAAATTATTTTTTTTTTGTTAATATATGTTGAATTATATGTTAAATTACGATTAACATATTTAGAAATATAAAATTAGCTGAATAAAGTTGTTATTTTAAATTTTTCTTTATAAAAATTAAGAAATTTATAAAAAAATTGGCATAAAAAAGTCAACTGAATTATTTTTTTGTTAATATGTGTTGAATTATATGTTAAATTACGATTAACATATTTAGAAATATAAAATTAGCTGAATAAAGTTGTTATTTTAAATTTTTCTTTATAAAAATTAAGAAATTTATAAAAAAATTGGCATAAAAAAGTCAACTGAATTATTTTTTTGTTAATATGTGTTGAATTATATGTTAAATTACGATTAACATATTTAGAAATATAAATTTAGCTGAATAAAGTTGTTATTTTAAATTTTTCTTTATAAAAATTAAGAAATTTATAAAAAAATTGGCATAAAAAAGTCAACTAAATTATGTTTTTTTTTTGTTAAATATATGTTGAATTATATGTTAAATTACGATTAACATATTTAGAAATATAAATTTAGCTGAATAAAGTTGTTATTTTAAATTTTTCTTTATAAAAATTAAGAAATTTATAAAAAAATTGGCATAAAAAAGTCAACTGAATTATTTTTTTGTTAATATATGTTGAATTATATGTTAAATTGCGACTAACATATTTAGAAATATAAATTTAGCTTAATAAAGTTGTTATTTTAAACTTTTCTTTATAAGAATTAAGAAATTTAAAAAAAAATTGGCATAAAAAAGTCAACTAAATTATTTTTTTTTGTTAATATATGTTGAATTATATGTTAAATTACGATTAACATATTTAGAAATATAAATTTTTTTTTGTTAATATATGTTGAATTATATGTTTAATTACGATTAACATATTTAGAAATATAAATCTAGCTGAATAAAGTTTTTATTTTAAATTTTTCTTTATAAAAATTAAGAAATTTATAAAAAAATTGGCTTAAAAAAGTCAACTAAATTATGTTTTTTTTTTGTTAAATATACGTTGAATTATATGTTAAATTACGACTAACATATTTAGAAATATAAATTTAGCTGAATAAATTTAAATTTTTCTTTATAAAAATTAAGAATAATATAAAAAAATTGGCTTAAAAAAGTCAACTAAATTATGTTTTATTTTGTTAAATATATGTTGAATTATATGTTAAATTACAGTTAACATATTTAGAAATATAAAATTAGCTGAATAAAGTTGTTATTTTAAATTTTTCTTTATAAGAATCAAGAAATTTAAAAAAAAATTGGCATAAAAAAGTCAACTAAAGTTTTTTTTTTGTTAATATATGTTGAATTATATGTTTAATTACGATTAACATATTTAGAAATATAAATTTAGCTGAATAAAGTTGTTATTTTAAATTTTTCTTTATAAAAATTAAGAAATTTATAAAAAAATTGGCATAAAAAAGTCAACTGAATTATTTTTTTGTTAATATGTGTTGAATTATATGTTAAATTACGATTAACATATTTAGAAATATAATTTTAGCTGAATAAAGTTGTTATTTAATATTTTTCTTTATAAGAATTAAGAAATTTAAAAAAAAATTGGCATAAAAAAGTCAACTAAATTATTTTTTTTTGTTAATATATGTTGAATTATATGTTTAATTACGATTAACATATTTAGAAATATAAATTTAGCTGAATAAAGTTGTTATTGTAAATTTTTCTTTATAAAAATTAAGAAATTTATAAAAAAATTGGCATAAAAAAGTCAACTAAAGTATTTTTTTTTGTTAATATATGTTGAATGTGTATGTTTAATTACGATTAACATATTTAGAAATATAAATTTAGCTGAATAAAGTTGTTATTTTAAATTTTTCTTTATAAAAATTAAGAAATTTATAAAAAAATTGGCATAAAAAAGTCAATTGAATTATTTTTTTGTTAATATGTGTTGAATTATATGTTAAATTACGATTAACATATTTAGAAATATAAATTTAGCTGAATAAAGTTGTTATTTTAAATTTTTCTTTATAAAAATTAAGAAATTTATAAAAAAATTGGCATAAAAAAGTCAACTAAATTATATTTTTTTGTTCATATATGTTGAATTATATGTTAAATTGCGACTAACATATTTAGAAATATAAATTTAGCTTAATAAAGTTGTTATTTTAAACTTTTCTTTATAAGAATTAAGAAATTTAAAAAAAAATTGGCATAAAAAAGTCAACTAAATTATTTTTTTTTGTTAATATATGTTGAATTATATGTTAAATTACGATTAACATATTTAGAAATATAAATTTTTTTTTGTTAATATATGTTGAATTATATGTTTAATTACGATTAACATATTTAGAAATATAAATCTAGCTGAATAAAGTTTTTATTTTAAATTTTTCTTTATAAGAATTAAGAAATTTAAAAAAAAAAATTGGCATAAAAAAGTAAACTAAATTATTTTTTTTTGTTGATATATGTTGAATTATATGTTAAATTACGATTAACATATTTAGAAATATAAAATTAGCTGAATAAAGTTGTTATTTTAAATTTTTCTTTATAAAAATTAAGAAATTTATAAAAAAATTGGCATAAAAAAGTCAACTGAATTATTTTTTTGTTAATATGTGTTGAATTATATGTTAAATTACGATTAACATATTTAGAGAAATATAAATTTAGCTGAATAAAGTTGTTATTTTAAATTTTTCTTTATAAAAATTAAGAAATTTATAAAAAAATTGGCATAAAAAAGTCAACTAAATTATTTTTTTTTGTTAATATATGTTGATCTATATGTTAAATTACGATTAACATATTTAGAAATATAAAATTAGCTGAATAAAGTTGTTATTTTAAATTTTTCTTTATAAAAATTAAGAAATTTATAAAAAAATTGGCATAAAAAAGTCAACTGAATTATTTTTTTGTTAATATGTGTTGAATTATATGTTAAATTACGATTAACATATTTAGAAATATAAAATTAGCTGAATAAAGTTGTTATTTTAAATTTTTCTTTATAAAAATTAAGAAATTTATAAAAAAATTGGCATAAAAAAGTCAACTGAATTATTTTTTTGTTAATATGTGTTGAATTATATGTTAAATTACGATTAACATATTTAGAAATATAAATTTAGCTAAATAAAGTTGTTATTTTAAATTTTTCTTTATAAAAATTAAGAAATTTATAAAAAAATTGGCATAAAAAAGTCAACTAAATTATGTTTTTTTTTGTTAAATATATGTTGAATTATATGTTAAATTACGATTAACATATTTAGAAATATAAATTTAGCTGAATAAAGTTGTTATTTTAAATTTTTCTTTATAAAAATTAAGAAATTTATAAAAAAATTGGCATAAAAAAGTCAACTGAATTATTTTTTTGTTAATATATGTTGAATTATATGTTAAATTGCGACTAACATATTTAGAAATATAAATTTAGCTTAATAAAGTTGTTATTTTAAACTTTTCTTTATAAGAATTAAGAAATTTAAAAAAAAATTGGCATAAAAAAGTCAACTAAATTATTTTTTTTTGTTAATATATGTTGAATTATATGTTAAATTACGATTAACATATTTAGAAATATAAATTTTTTTTTGTTAATATATGTTGAATTATATGTTTAATTACGATTAACATATTTAGAAATATAAATCTAGCTGAATAAAGTTTTTATTTTAAATTTTTCTTTATAAAAATTAAGAAATTTATAAAAAAATTGGCTTAAAAAAGTCAACTAAATTATGTTTTTTTTTGTTAAATATACGTTGAATTATATGTTAAATTACGACTAACATATTTAGAAATATAAATTTAGCTGAATAAATTTAAATTTTTCTTTATAAAAATTAAGAATAATATAAAAAAATTGGCTTAAAAAAGTCAACTAAATTATGTTTTTTTTTGTTAAATATATGTTGAATTATATGTTAAATTACAGTTAACATATTTAGAAATATAAAATTAGCTGAATAAAGTTGTTATTTTAAATTTTTCTTTATAAGAATCAAGAAATTTAAAAAAAAATTGGCATAAAAAAGTCAACTAAAGTATTTTTTTTGTTAATATATGTTGAATTATATGTTTAATTACGATTAACATATTTAGAAATATAAATTTAGCTGAATAAAGTTGTTATTTTAAATTTTTCTTTATAAAAATTAAGAAATTTATAAAAAAATTGGCATAAAAAAGTCAACTGAATTATTTTTTTGTTAATATGTGTTGAATTATATGTTAAATTACGATTAACATATTTAGAAATATAAATTTAGCTGAATAAAGTTGTTATTTAATATTTTTCTTTATAAGAATTAAGAAATTTAAAAAAAAATTGGCATAAAAAAGTCAACTAAATTATTTTTTTTTGTTAATATATGTTGAATTATATGTTTAATTACGATTAACATATTTAGAAATATAAATTTAGCTGAATAAAGTTGTTATTGTAAATTTTTCTTTATAAAAATTAAGAAATTTATAAAAAAATTGGCATAAAAAAGTCAACTAAAGTATTTTTTTTTGTTAATATATGTTGAATGTGTATGTTTAATTACGATTAACATATTTAGAAATATAAATTTAGCTGAATAAAGTTGTTATTTTAAATTTTTCTTTATAAAAATTAAGAAATTTATAAAAAAATTGGCATAAAAAAGTCAATTGAATTATTTTTTTGTTAATATGTGTTGAATTATATGTTAAATTACGATTAACATATTTAGAAATATAAATTTAGCTGAATAAAGTTGTTATTTTAAATTTTTCTTTATAAAAATTAAGAAATTTATAAAAAAATTGGCATAAAAAAGTCAACTAAATTATATTTTTTTGTTCATATATGTTGAATTATATGTTAAATTGCGACTAACATATTTAGAAATATAAATTTAGCTTAATAAAGTTGTTATTTTAAACTTTTCTTTATAAGAATTAAGAAATTTAAAAAAAAATTGGCATAAAAAAGTCAACTAAATTATTTTTTTTTGTTAATATATGTTGAATTATATGTTAAATTACGATTAACATATTTAGAAATATAAATTTTTTTTTGTTAATATATGTTGAATTATATGTTTAATTACGATTAACATATTTAGAAATATAAATCTAGCTGAATAAAGTTTTTATTTTAAATTTTTCTTTATAAGAATTAAGAAATTTAAAAAAAAAAATTGGCATAAAAAAGTAAACTAAATTATTTTTTTTTGTTGATATATGTTGAATTATATGTTAAATTACGATTAACATATTTAGAAATATAAAATTAGCTGAATAAAGTTGTTATTTTAAATTTTTCTTTATAAAAATTAAGAAATTTATAAAAAAATTGGCATAAAAAAGTCAACTGAATTATTTTTTTGTTAATATGTGTTGAATTATATGTTAAATTACGATTAACATATTTAGAGAAATATAAATTTAGCTGAATAAAGTTGTTATTTTAAATTTTTCTTTATAAAAATTAAGAAATTTATAAAAAAATTGGCATAAAAAAGTCAACTAAATTATTTTTTTTTGTTAATATATGTTGAATTATATGTTAAATTACGATTAACATATTTAGAAATATAAAATTAGCTGAATAAAGTTGTTATTTTAAATTTTTCTTTATAAAAATTAAGAAATTTATAAAAAAATTGGCATAAAAAAGTCAACTGAATTATTTTTTTGTTAATATGTGTTGAATTATATGTTAAATTACGATTAACATATTTAGAAATATAAAATTAGCTGAATAAAGTTGTTATTTTAAAATTTTCTTTATAAAAATTAAGAAATTTGTAAAAAAATTGGCATAAAAAAGTCAACTGAATTATTTTTTTGTTAATATGTGTTGAATTATATGTTAAATTACGATTAACATATTTAGAAATATAAATTTAGCTGAATAAAGTTGTTATTTTAAATTTTTCTTTATAAAAATTAAGAAATTTATAAAAAAATTGGCATAAAAAAGTCAACTAAATTATGTTTTTTTTTTGTTAAATATATGTTGAATTATATGTTAAATTACGATTAACATATTTAGAAATATAAATTTAGCTGAATAAAGTTGTTATTTTAAATTTTTCTTTATAAAAATTAAGAAATTTATAAAAAAATTGGCATAAAAAAGTCAACTGAATTATTTTTTTGTTAATATATGTTGAATTATATGTTAAATTGCGACTAACATATTTAGAAATATAAATTTAGCTTAATAAAGTTGTTATTTTAAACTTTTCTTTATAAGAATTAAGAAATTTAAAAAAAAATTGGCATAAAAAAGTCAACTAAATTATTTTTTTTTGTTAATATATGTTGAATTATATGTTAAATTACGATTAACATATTTAGAAATATAAATTTTTTTTTGTTAATATATGTTGAATTATATGTTTAATTACGATTAACATATTTAGAAATATA
Organism: Empis stercorea; assembly: GCA_949752835.1. Classification (NCBI taxonomy): domain Eukaryota; kingdom Metazoa; phylum Arthropoda; class Insecta; order Diptera; family Empididae; genus Empis; species Empis stercorea. The sequence goes on from OX457085.1 coordinate 24,751,044, forward strand.
AATTTAGCTGAATAAAGTTGTTATTTTAAATTTTTCTTTATAAAAATTAAGAAATTTAAAAAAAAATTGGCATAAAAAAGTCAACTAAATTATTTTTTTTTGTTAATATATGTTGAATTATATGTTAAATTACGATTAACATATTTAGAAATATAAATTTTTTTTTGTTAATATATGTTGAATTATATGTTTAATTACGATTAACATATTTAGAAATATAAATCTAGCTGAATAAAGTTTTTATTTTAAATTTTTCTTTATAAGAATTAAGAAATTTAAAAAAAAAAATTGGCATAAAAAAGTAAACTAAATTATTTTTTTTTGTTGATATATGTTGAATTATATGTTAAATTACGATTAACATATTTAGAAATATAAAATTAGCTGAATAAAGTTGTTATTTTAAATTTTTCTTTATAAAAATTAAGAAATTTATAAAAAAATTGGCATAAAAAAGTCAACTGAATTATTTTTTTGTTAATATGTGTTGAATTATATGTTAAATTACGATTAACATATTTAGAGAAATATAAATTTAGCTGAATAAAGTTGTTATTTTAAATTTTTCTTTATAAAAATTAAGAAATTTGTAAAAAAATTGGCATAAAAAAGTCAACTAAATTATGTTTTTTTTTGTTAATATATGTTGAATTATATGTTTAATTACGATTAACATATTTAGAAATATAAATTTAGCTGAATAAAGTTGTTATTTTAAATTTTTCTTTATAAAAATTAAGAAATTTATAACAAAATTGGCTTAAAACAGTCAACTAAATTATGTTTTTTTTGTGAAATATATGTTGAATTATATGTTAAATTACGATTAACATATTTAGAAATATAAATTTAGCTGAATTAAGTTATTTTAAGTTTTTCTTTATAAAAATTAAGAAATTTATAAAAAAATTGGCATAAAAAAGTCAACTAAATTATGTTTTTTTTGTTAGT